>MU825475.1:6224-27678 GCA_029204205.1 Desmophyllum pertusum | reverse complement strand
TTGACTGTATAGCTTTGGCCAGGGGCTGTATTTTATCCGTAATAGCGGGTGTCCGTAATAACAGGGTGTTCACAAGGCGAGAGTTGACTGTACAAGGTACTAAAATACGTCAATGATAGGCAGACTAAGAGTATATAGAAAATATAGCGAGAGGAAATAAAATGGCTGCGCGACAATCATTACGCACGGCCATTTTTTTTACGGACAGTGCTAAACCAAGAAAAAGTGAAAACGAAACACCAAAACAGCTTTTTTTTTGGGTGGGCGAAACACCGAAAACCCGAAAGGTGTTTCTTTAATTTTTTTTAACTGATATAATTTCCGATGAAAAGCTAAAGACGTGAAACAGTAGTCTCCATCATGCAGGAGAAGGGAGAAGCGTTGCGTTACGACACAAACAACGGCTGCGTAGCCTGTGTACATCCGCCTCCTCCCCTCATCCGTCATCTCCCCCCTCCAGGAAAAGAGACAGGCTACGGCGGAGAAGCCAGTAGACTACGTATAGTGAAAACAGTGGCTTTTTCTTATTTAATAACATGAGCGCGTTATCTTAGATAAGTTCTCCAAATAAAATAAAGGCTACTACCCCAAAAAACTGTATGGCCGCTTGGATGTATATCCACTCCTTATACCAGTGATAAGCGAAGAATGTCTTCTTCGCCAGTTGGATTGTTGTTCCCTGCTAGCAGAGTCTCCTTTTCCGTTATTTTTAAGCACGGAAAACGAGACTCTGCTAGCAGGGAAGATTTGTTGACAAAATCCCGGAATAATTTGCATTACATACGGACATGTAGATGCGAGCTTTATAACTAAATGGTTAGTGGATTCATTTTAGTTGTACTGGCTCAGTAAATTAAGACCCTGAACGATCCACCTGGGTACGAATGGGGCAAGCATTCCGGGAATTTCGGTTGACCGGTTACGAGACTTTTCTAAGAAAACAACCGGCTTTGAAAAACTATTTTACGGATTTCTGAAGCAAAAATTATATACACCCACCACAGTAAAAAGGGTTTTTTTTGGTGTTCAACTCATTCATTCGTGAATGATTTTACATATATTTTTCTAGCCACAAAAGAAGTGATGGAAACTTTAAGAAGTTGTTCCTGATGAAACAAATACATTGACTAAAAAATAATACACATAAACACATTTATAATAATAAAAAGTCCAACCTCTCGTAAGCGACCACCCAAAATGTCAAGCCTACAATGAGCGACAAAAATAGTTGACACATTGTTTTTCGCGTAGCAGTTTTCATGGCGTATCAATCAGTAAGATTTTCAAATTCCACCACACACCACACTCTGCCACAATACCCGCCCCCCCCCCCCCCCCCCCCCCATCCAATGTTGTATGATTGCAGCGACAGACCTCAGGAAACAAACCACGACATTGTTTTGGAGAGAGGGGGTGAAATCGGTCTGCTATACGAGAGAATGGGGTTCAAATTGACATTGTGTCAACAATATTGTCGCCCATTGTAGGTGGTCGCTTACTAGATGTCAGACCACAGGGGGTCTAAATTTTTGAGTCATACCCTGAAAGTAGTGTCAGAGGCTTAATCCACAGGCAATGTGCCTAGTATACAGCGAGCATCGGCTATCAGAAATTTATAATAATGTAAGAACAACAAATTTTGTCGTCATTTCAGGGTTGTACGACCTTTCATTACCCAATTTTGCGCACGTATCATGAGAAATGGTCGCTTACTGGAGGTTAAAAACAATAGAAAATTTCAAACCATTGGCCCCAAAAGTGGTCGCGGTCGCTTACGAGAGGTGGTCGCTTATGAGAGGTTCTGAATTTTATAGTGATTTGACTGGGGGAAATTTTGGTATTTTGTAACAGTGGTCCCTTACTGTATAGGTGGTCGTTTACGAGAGTGTCGCACAGGGAGGTGCTACTGTAATAATAACTTTATTAAGAATCACCTTGGAAATAAAAAAAACAGTTTCGGTTAATAATTAATAATTAATTATTATCGACTTTATTTTGGCTTTCAGTTTGATCTGGACAATTTAAAAATAAATGAGAAGCTTCGACGAATAAAAAAAAGAAATTGCGGTACCAGCGATAAGTATATGTAATAGGACTGCGAACTCTCCTATTTGGGAAATAATTGGATGAGAAAAATTGCGAGGACTGCTAATAATTTATCTTATTTTATTAGGACAATAATTTTGGATTGGTTAACAAAAACACCAGAAGTTACATCAAAAGATGCATCCGCCCGCTGTGGATCATGATAGTGCAGCCACTGCTGCAGCTGCTAATAAATAAATTCGGCGAAGCATTTATTACTGCTATAAAACGGAATGGGGAAACGGAAAAGAGTGCAACAGCAGGAAAAGACAAAGAGAAAGAAACATAAGGAAACTGGACGGAGCACATATTGGTTTGCAATTTTCGCTTTGTGTGTTGTTATAGGGTTTGTCGCGATTTTGATATCCTCGATACTCTAGCTATACTCTGTAAATTCAATTAACCCCTTTTACTCCCAAGAGTGTTAAGTTCAAAACTGAGGGGAAAAAAATATTGAATTTGCAAATTGTCAAAAACAAACAGTACCACATAACAGTACTGTTTCAATAGCTTTCATTTGAATGGTCACACACTAGGGTTTCATCCACAGACTTAACAGGTACAACCACATTTATTGACTCAAGGTTTGACTCTGGGAGTGAAAGGGTTTAAAATAGAGTAGGAAGTAGTAGTAAAACTGGCGGTGTCTAAGCTGGGCGACTTGGATACAGATAGGATAGTCTTAAGGCCCATTTTTTATAAATACGGTGGACTCCCGATTTCTCGAACCTCCAACGGAAACGAAAATTGGTTCGAACAGAAAAACGGGATTCCACTGAAGACTGATGTTTGGATGTTTCAGCTATTTTGTTGTTTGTTTGTTTTTTTATTGTAACCAATTAGTGTTTATTACACTAGAATGTTCTTACTTACTTAGCTTTACTTGATACTAAACCCGTATAAACAAGAGGTTTCAGCGATTTTTCTTTTACGTCGAGTTGTACAAACCTTCTAGAGCTGTATATGCATGCTGGTTACCACGGATATTGCCCTTTTTAACGGGCCATTTTCAACGCAAGAAACAGGATTTAAGGCATTTGATTAATTACTCGTAGTAATCAGACTGATTTGAGTGTATGCGCAAGGGAATTTTCAGTTTAATGGTGGTTTTCATCAACATTACAAAAACTCAGTTTGCTTGCATGAACAACATCAGAAAATTAACAGGTAAAAGAACTGGCAGAAAGAAACGTTTTGTCCAAATTATAGCTTTGTTTACGTGGTTTTTTTTTTTTTTTCATACACAAAAGGTTTTTAAATTTGCCAAAACTAAAATTTTTCAAAGAAAAATTACGGTCTTGGTTTTAAGTAGTGCCAATACCGCCCCATCCCCCTTGGTTGGCCCTTTCTCCATCTGGGGGGTGTGGGGGGGGGGGGGCAACCAACCATGCGCCCCCCGGCCATAAATATTGGCCAGCAACCCCCCAAGTAAGATAGTTATATTCCTAACTTGTTCACACAAATATCATTTAGCTTTTCCCACGTGTTCAAATCTGGGTTTTTTTTAAGATACACCCACCTTTTTCTAAATTATTAAATCACGTCACCACTTTAAAAAAATTTTTTTAAAATGATTATAAAAGATATTCCCGGGGGGGGGGGGGGTTTTTGTTTTTTTGTTTTTGGGTGGACAGGTTTTCAGAAACCAACGTTCATTCCGCGGGGACAGATCACAAATTTTTTCAAAGGTAGCCTTTTTATTATCCACAAAGGGAATCAAGCAACTGGGATTCGATTTAAACCGAAAGCTTTGTGCCATAGAGAAGTTAAAAATTGATTTTCCCCAATGTGGCTAGAAAATATAAAAAGAAATAGCCTTGTAGGGTTAATAGTTTAGAATTTTGATGACATCAGATGAAAACAAAGAATAGGAGGATTAATTAGGACTTGCGTGGTTCACATATTCCCTTGTTAAATTGACAAATTAGGCCTAGATGATGTAATTCGAGTGCAGTTAATTGTGTACCGAGGTGACTTTCAGGATAATTATTGGGTTAAGCATGGGTAGTTCTGGTAGGAGTGCTACATTAATGTAGTACAAATTATGTAGGATTCTAACCAGTTTATGAATTGTATGTAGCATAAGTGCAGTAAAAAAGAATAACAGGAATTCATGACTGATAAAATCTGAAGAATTTACGCCCAAGTGTTTGGGAAAGAACTTTTACTGAGAAAAAATAACAACAAATAGCATTGTGGTCTGTGTAGTTCTTCAGAAGCTAAACAAAATGAGTCTGTTCATTTCAATTGTAACAAGGTTTCTTTAATCAGAACAGTGTAATGATTAATATTTTAGTCTGTAAAAAGAAATAATAGATGAACTAAGTAACTTTCAAGACCAGGGAGTTTGGTAACTGTGCCGAAAATAGTTGTAGTCTAAGACTTAATTAATGTAGTACTGTACACATTCTACACAATTCAATGTTTTCTAGATTTGTAAACTTACAATATTAACATTCAATATAACAGTGAAACTGCGAAAAAGTGTGGTGTAATGCTTCATATAAATATTGTAAATAGTTCACGGTTTTCAGGTCTGTGAACTTATTAAAAATAACACAACAGTGAAACTTTAAGAACATGGGTGGTGCAATGCTTCATATAATACTGTAAACGGTTCATTGCCCGAAGGAAGGGGACGAGAGTTTTTTTTAATTCTCATTGACCTATCCTGCCGGGGAGCAAGTGCCGTTTTTTGGGAAATCTTGAGGTGAAGTTTCTGATTCTTATCCAATCAAGAAACAGCGCAAGTACTCACGAGTACTCCGAAAATTGTCACGCCAGCATAGCACAATGAGGATGTGTTCATGCTGCTTTAATAGCAACGTCCGGTCGAAAATTACAGGCTCAATCAGTCCCGTATCGGAGACGGGATTTCGCAGCACCAGAAGAGGTGATAAGCTAGCACTTGTTTCATCAGTGGAGGAAACGAGCTGACAGTACGCGAGAGTTGATCAACATATGCCTGTCAAACGAACGAAAACCCTCGTCGACTATCATCGTGAAATTAACTGATTTGAACAGGTTCAAATGTGATGAGAGCATACAAATAGTCAATAAGAGCGCATGATAATTGGCGGTCAAAACGCGAAAGAGAGTTTCTCAGCAGCGAAGGAAGCTTATTTGGAACGTCACACAACAGAGAAGTCACGCAATGAAGAAGCGTTGTGTGACGACCCAAATATAAAGCTAGAGATTCTAGTGTAACAATGAACTTACGTATAGCACCACATGAGCTCCCAGTAACAAATGTGGTGAAACTGTTTCCATTCAGACTGATCATAACAGTAATTGAGTCGTTGTAGCTCTTGACGGCCTGTTACAGAAAACACAACAGAATTTGTTTAACAGAGAGCTGTCAGTGTAATTTACTAAATATAAAACCCGCGGCAAAGTCTCCTAGGGCACAAGCTTGGGTGGGGTCACTGGGGTGCCGCCGCTAAGGTCTTCAAACCCTGTAAAGACATTATGCGACAAAACATTGGAACAAATGGAAGTCCGTTCTAATTCCGCCGCTGAAATGTACCAAATCATCTCCAGCAGATTATAAGAAATATAGCAGTTTTCAATACACACGTATTGAATCAATTTTTGTTCCAATCTGACTCAGTCCTACATGTACATCGTAGTTTGTTCAATAACACTGAGGATTGTAAGCAATATGAGAGGAAAACAGACGTGAAATGCGAGAGTATAAACGTGTCACGTACAAACTCGCCCAAAAAAGAAATGTAACCACTTTTTTAGCCAACCATCACATCTTCAGGCTCTGACGTTTTGAAAATTTATTTATCCATTTCAGTTGTATTAAGATGATAAATTTTCTATACCGAAAGAAAAAATTTCATTTCATAGGCACTTTAAGACAATACGCCTTATTTTGTAACCCTGTTTAAGAGGACAATCCAGGTCGGTATCACATGCTGTTTTCAAGACTTAATTTTAGTCGTGTCGTTCTGTTTTCAGTTATAAATCACCAAACCCCTTGTCACTGACGCGTCATCTAAGTCTAATAAGACATATTAACATGATACAATTTCAAATAACTCTGGTATCAAACGAATTCATAAGCGAACTTGAATCACAAACTAACGCAAATTTTGACTTCTGACAATGACTATACACACACTCACGGTTATTTCCAGCGAAACATCTCCAGACAGATACTTTGTTTAAGACGCTAAGTAGCGTATACCCTGGTCATTTATAAAGATGCGCGCTCATTTGTAAAACGGCAAATTATATGTTAAATATATTTCAGCAGCTTTTAGTTTTCTTTCCTTTATTTGGAAACTTTTTTGACGGATCATGCTCAAGAAACTTTACAAAACAACACCACCAAAATAAAAAAAAATACGTGATATACAAATTAATTCGGTAGTCAGAGAATTTTACGAATTGTTTTCCCTTATCGACACTAAACTTTAAGCGCGGGCCAAACGAGGATGAGAGTTGATGAGAGTTGGCTCTCAGAGAGTTTTCGTCAACTATCATCGACTATCATGAAGCGTAGGCCAAACGAGAGAAAATTCTCGTTAAAAATTTGAGCAGGTTCAAATTCAATGAGAGCGCATGAGAGTTTCAGGCGAAACGGTTTGAACTCTTATCAACTCTCATCCTCAACTCTCCCGTGCTTATGAAGTCCAACATTTTTAAAGAACCGGGAGAATTATTGTGCGCATGCTTGTCAGCCATAGTCCGGGCATATTGTCAAGCGGAATAAAGCGGAAGGGCTAAGCGGAAGGTGTAGAAGAACAGTGAAAAATGTCTGATTGGTCGATGCGCGACCACGTGACTTTGCAATGGAGACGCCGCGTTGCATTTGGCGGGAAATTTCAAGTGGAGGTACGAAAATTTGGCGTAACAATTTCGCTATATTTATTTCACTATTAGTTTACAGTTTTCTTTCGTCTGCGGTTTCGCTAGAGAGCATGTAACAAAGTGGGGAAAAACAAAGAGAAAAAGAGAAATGCATAAGGTTCTTTGCGTTCATTTTATGCATACGAAGGAGCCGCGAGGATTTTGCTGTAAATGTGGAGTGACGAGGTCTTCGCGATTTTTTAAAAGCGGTGGTGAAGAGCAGAGATGTCATCGTTGTTATCAAGACGAACGGGTGAGTGTTTTTTCATACTTTCTTATCTTTGTTATACCGACTAGAATGATAAAATCTGGATGCTATTGTTTCCATTTTAAAAAATTTGCACAGCAACAGTGAAACACATGTTTAATTTTAAAAAACAAAAGCCATAAAATACTAGGCGAAGCTTATTACTGAGCGGGACACTTCTCGTTTAAGCGGGACAGGTTCTACTTACAGCCGCCTTGAAAAAGCCCCGATTTGAACTCTAGCTCATACAAACTTTGTCATTGACACATTCCCGTAAGCGGCTTGCCTCCAGTTGCGGACACTTTTTTCTGCTTTTTTTGCCGAGGGTTTTCCTCGCTTATAATACGGGAGCTTTCGACTGTCATTAAGGTTGCGAAGGTTAAAATCATGCATGTTTGTGTCGTTTAAATAAGTGGACTGCCAATTCCAAGTCTAAGAAAACAGGCATCGTTTTTAGGTGGTTCATCATTAAACAAAACCACCCCACCCCCCAATCTCTTATTCAGGGGGACACTTTTCCTTAAGCCACCCGGAGCGGTTCCACTGTATTTTTGACAATATTTAAAACTGGCAACACAAAAAACAATACAATCGATTACAAAGGCCCCATCAGATGAAATATTTAAAAATTTTTTACAAAACACGGAATATTGTCTTTAGTTCACAAAACAGCAGGCAATGTAAAACAAAACTGACATATGTGCAACCGAAGTGGCTTTTAAAACCTGAAAAGTCGTTGTAATGGTGGTATTAGAAAACGCATTTTTGGGTCACGGAATCCGCTTTTCTTTGTTGCTGGTACCCGAACTTTTGGCCTAATCTTTGCTAAAAATACCATTTGAGAGAACGAGGGGAAGATTTCAAAAAGGTTTTGGGGGAAAAACACGTCATTTATCGTTGCCAAAGTGCCATAGCCCAGAAAAAAACGCGTTTTGTATTCCTGATTTTTTCCTTCTCTCTTTTCCTTTCCTACTGACTCCACCTTTATCTTGCTACCTTCAGATTAATCGAGGGGGAGGGGGAGGGGGGGGGGGGGGCGTAATTCAATATTACTCACTGGACTTAGAAGTGACTAAATGAATATAAGAGAAGAGTCAAATGAAAAAAAAACTGTGTTTCACTAAACTAACAACTGTTATGAAACCTGTGCTTTTGTGTTTTTGTAAACACGAACTTGTTACCTTTTTTAGCTACTTGACCAGCGAGGGGCTAGTGAAAGAAAGCTACGGAAGGAAAAGGGGATAGTTGGAAGGGGGGGATTATTTGAAGAAGGTGAGGTGGCGATTATTTGAGGGGGAAATTATTTCAAATATTTTTAACCAAAGGGAGGCTGATTATTCGAGCGGGGCGCGATTTAATCGAGGGACGGCTTATTAATTTCTAGAAAATACGGGGTTATAACCAAATTTGCGCTGATTTTTTACTTCGTGAAAACAACGCTGGAATGGATCTGCTTGAACGGTGTCACAACGTAACATTGTGTTGGCGAATACTAATCCCCGATCTCTCAAAAAGGTAAGAAAATCAAGATGGCTATCGACGCTGAAATGGTAGCCATTTTTTCTCACGTCCTCTTCTACATATCACGTTGATATCACGTGACGTTTTGCACCGCGCCTGCGTCAGACAATTTTCGACCAGTGATCTCCACCGTTTCTCGTTTTTCAAAGCCTTTGTTTCTTTTGGTCACGGTGGTCCTATATCGTTCCACGACATTAAAAAAAAAAAACCTTTCGGGGATTGCCAAAGATTGCGGAGGAGGGATTTGCTTTCTGCATTCGTATAATATTCACTACCAATAACAAGTTAATGCATTGATATGATCCCGACTATTAATTATTAGTATTATTACTACTAGAACACGGCTTAGTTATTATATATCTAGCTATGAATACCATTAAACTGGGATACTAACACGCACGTATCCGACAATGTCATAGACAAATTTATTTTTTGGAACAAAACTCTGTATTACACTTACAGCTTTTACGTTAATTACACTTTTTTACAATATGGCTAAGCTTGTAGGTCCACAAACCCACAACCAAAAGTAGATTCAGGGCTTCTTTATTTATCAGCATTATTTTAATGAGCATCCCATAAAGTACTTTGGTAATATTAGCATCTTTTTTAAATCCACCGATTTACACATTTTACACCAACATCTTAAAAAATGAATTCAAGCTAACCGCGGTGCAAGTTTTTTTCTTGAGAAGGGATGACAGTGATATGGGCACGCTGCGTCACTAATCGATAACTAACTTATATAAAACTATTTCGGCTCGAAGGGCGCGTAACGTTCATGTACAAAGGATAAGCAGCGATTTTCAATTTAGTTGTCGAAAAGTAATCCAGAATTGCTATTGGTTTTGTCTTTACTAACAGCTCTATGATTGGTTTAAAAAAATCTCGCGGCCAGGTCTACTGCAAACCAATCAGGAATGCACAACGCAAAAGCGGGGCAATCGACCCGACTTGGTCGCACCGCGCCCGGTTTTCACCACCGGCGCCTATTTGCTTTCGAGTTTCTCATTGGTTCGTTTTGTTGTTTAGCTTTACTGTGATTGGCCATTGTGAATTGCGTTGGTTTTGGTTTTAACGACACTGCAAATTGAACAAACGTTGCCGCTCTCATTTCTCTATGTTTCTACAAATTTAATAAGGCATCTGCAGTTCAAGACGACAACCCTATAAAATTGAAAATTATAAAACCAAACGCGCGGAATCAAACTGAAATCAGAATCATGTTTCAGACCGTTGTTTCCGCTGAGAGTTGTCTCTTTTCGGCATGGCTGTCTGGGTCTGTTTTGTTTCCCGGCGAGATCAGCTCTCTCATCTTCAGAAGAATACTCAGGAGCCGTTTCAAAAGACGCGTTTGGAGTCCTGTCGAGCCAAACTTGATTCTTTTTTTTTCGAGCAGATATACTGATAGAATCCCACGTCTAGGAGCGACGGAGTAGTTGTTGTTATATCACGCCGTTTTTATGAAGCGTGTGTTAGGGCGAGCTGGTTTTTCCAGTTTAGATGTTTCTATTAGCTTGCTTGTCGTCTGTGTTTTTTTTGTTTTTTTGTTTTTTTTCATCTTTTTTTTTTTGTTTTTTTTTGGATTTTCTTGGAAGCGGCCGAGTGGCATTCTAAATAGTGAAGCCGGCCTTTGGAGTAGGGTTCATATGGCTTTTCGTAATCTTTCGGTGCTGTTTGGTAAACCAAACACAAAAAAAAAGCATTGGTTTCAAGCATGTGGTTTGCTGAGTTTCAAAAAAAAAAAAAAAAAAAATTGATATTATTAAAAACTCGTACCAATGAAATTTCAATTGAACCAGCCCTACGCTTGGACGCGGGCATTGTTACACCCTTATTTTCACGCCGCTTGACGCCGGTGCATGTCGCGCGGTGGCGAGCATGTTTTCCGCTACGCTATAAACAGCAGTAAGTCATGCGTGTTTTTTGTTTCGAGTTTCTGATTGAGTTCATTGCGGCCATTTTTTTGGCGTTTGTCGTGATTGGGGCTAGCTTGTGATGACTTTGGTTTGGGTTTTACAATTCAGTCATTTATAGTCGTAGAAAAAACGTTGCGTGATCTAATTACAGCACTGTTTACCAAGACTGCGTGAATGTCATTGTGATTGTCCTATATACACTATTTAATGTATCCGTTTTGTTTAGATGATACATTAAGGGGCAAGCGAAAAGAACAAAACCCGGGCAAAACATGTGTGGATTAGCATTTATGAGTTCTGTTTTGTCACCAAAGGGGGGGTTTCACAAAGCGGGTGCAACAATACGTCTTGATAAAATCCTTAAAGTAACGACCACCACACACAATTGTGACAATGTCTTTCTATACCTTGCTTTATTGAGGAATTCTTTAGCTTGATCCAGATCTCCCTCTTCCAGGTGAAGGAAGCCAACTTCTGCGCATGCGAAAGGAGCCAAGTATAAATCCTGAACCAGGTCCTTCGACCTGAAACACAGACAGTAACACATTTAAAAATCCCGAATCGTTTTCAAGTTTGTCCATATTGTAATCCATTTCCATCCTCGCCATCGTTAGTCATCCTCACTTCCTAATGGGTTCCTATCATTTGTCGAGCACTGTTCTACGGCAAAATCAAACCATTATTGTTGGGTTTCCTATGATCTAAGTACGTTTACGACCTTCCAAAAAGGGGAGTCAAACTAACATTCGATGAAGATGTTCCCTTGACTCTCATATAGAGATGACGAGGGTGATCGTCGGAAATTTTGAAAGGACCGCCCTAAAAGGTACCAGAATGTAGTTTTGGGTCTGGTGTGGCTCAAATTCATTTTCACCCCTAAGAGATAAAGATACCAATTCTAAATCAAAACTAGTTCCGTCCAATTTTTTTCCGTGGTAATTTAGATTTCAACACCCCAGCTAAGTGGTACCAAACCGAACATTTTTAAACCCCTAAAAGGCACGATGATCACCCCCGTCACTTTTAAATGGAAGACACTCCCGGGTACGTCCTTCAATAAACTGACCTGTTTACAGCATTTAGCAGACTCTCCATTGCTTCTTTTGGTTTATTAACACAGCGATAACACATTCCTTGGAGCAACTTTCCCAAACACCAGTCATCCATGTAGTTTTCATTTTCATCTAGAAATAAAACGATACTGGAGTTGGAATACGTTCGTAACTAGAAACGTTGGGCGTGACATCCCAAATAACGGCTGGCGAAGGAAAACTACCAGAACCGCCAGCTAGGCGTGGCTAGAGTCCCCAGTTAGTCTCATGAGAACACATTGATACAGTTGAGGGAATAAGTGATGTTTTTTGGCAAATCTTCGTGGAAGAACTGTTTCCGAGTTTTGTTATTCAATCGAATAATAGCGCGGACACTCGAGAGTACTCCGAAAGTTGTCCGCCATCATGGCGCAATTAGGATGCAGGCTAGAATTCGCTCCTCTGGCCGGGGCATTGTGTTGTGTTCTTGGCAAGGCATTTTACTCTCAGTGTCTCTCTCCACCCAGGAGAGATTGAGAGTATAAATGGGTAACGGCGACAATATGCTGGAGGGTAACCTGCCCCCCTGGATGGGAGGCTCGGTTCAACACCAGCAATACTCGTAGTCACTTCATGCTACAGAAACGCGGGATAAGTTCCACAGTTGTGGGCCAATAGGCTCGTGAAAGACTTACCTATACCCGCTGTATCAAATGTAATTGTAATGGCTGAAGGAATTTGTACCGTGTTTAAATAAAGTTATCTAATCTATTCTAAATGGTACTTGCTCCTTCGACGGGATACATTAGTTGTTCATTCATAAACTAATAATTGCAATAAGCCAGCCAACATGGTATTTTATATATTTTACGAAATCGATAAATGCTGTGTGACTATATTTAGTTTACCTTTGGTTCCTTCTAGTTCAACCAGTGACTTCTGTACAAGTTTTAGCATTGGCTCAACTAAGTCTGGCGTACGATGAAGGACTTTGAAGCCATTCCACACTAATATAAGTTCCTGATGACAGAAGAAACAATCGAATTATAAATTGCTTAAAATAAGATGCGTCCTTTTGTTTTCTAAACAAATGCTGGCGTATATTTCTGTGTTACAAGTAACTTTCTTCACGAGCAAAAAACATTATTGCTGCTTAATTAAAGTAAATAAACTGATACTTGCACGTATTGTGGGGAGGGGGTGGGGGGGGGGGGGGGGGGGGGGGGGGGGGGGGGGGCGGGTGGGGGGGCAGGGAACCCGATAGTAAAGGGGGTGGGAAAGTCTACGGGAGGCGGAAGAAAGAGAGGGCGGGAAGAGGGATTCCAAGGTGGCGGGAATTGGGAGAAATAGGAAAAAATTCGCAACATTGCGCAATAGTTTGCAATAGAAAAAGCACAAAGAGGCGGGAATTACAAAACGTAAGGAGCGGAAACCGGGAGGGAACTGGGGAGTACAAGAAGCGAAATGTTCATACCCCCTGCCCCCCCCCCCCCCCCCCCCCCCCACCTTATGTTCCCCAAGCTCGAAATATTTGAAATTCCCCTTTCAGATTGCGATACATTTCATTTAACCAGAGGTCTATAACTGACCCCCCCCCCCCCCCCCCCCACCTTATGTTTCCCAAGCTCGAAATATTTGAAATTCCCCTTTCAGATTGCGATACATTTCATTTAACCAGAGGTCTATAACTGCCCCCCCCCCCCCCCCCCACCTTATGTTTCCCAAGCTCGAAATATTTTAAATTCTCCCTTTCAGATTGCGATACATTTCATTTAACCAGAGGTCTATAACTGCGCCCCCCCCCCCCCCCCCCCCCACCTTATGTTTCCCAAGCTCGAAATATTTGAAATTCCCCTTTCAGATTGCGATACATTTCATTTAACCAGAGGTCTATAACTGCGCCCCCCCCACACCTTATGTTTCCCAAGCTCGAAATATTTTAAATTCTCCTTTCAGATTGCGATACATTTTATTTAACACTAGTTTTGAGAATTTGGCGGTAGATCGACACAATATTCCACAGTTGATGATTTTCTGTATTTTCATCACCTGTCTGCTTGACAATGTATTGATATTGTAAGAAGAAATAAGATGTTGATCAACCTTGTAGTGACTTACCATTCCAGGGAGAAAAAGGCGATGGTTTTGTTCCAGATACTTGTTGGCTTTGTGGATGGAGAATTTTTCAAAAGGAATGGATTTCCCAGCAATGCGCTGCTTGTATTCAGGGAGCTTTCTAGTCATCCAGAAAAAGAAAGAAAAAATCAGCTAAAAGGCCTTGAATTGTTTCAGAGCGGCTTTCAATTGACTATCGAAGGCAATCATGTGTTTGGTTTGTTTTTGCGCTTGTTGGGCTCTCTGATTGGTTCAAAAAACGCATGCAATGGCGTCCAACCAATCAGAGCACGCTGTTTTGTTTGTTGAGCTCTCTAGTGGTGTAGTTACATTTACTCTTTAGCTAACCAATTTAAAACCTTACCGTCCACTAAATATGTTTATTCATGTGTAAGTAAGTCAAGGAGGTAGATATAATACGCGATTTCGTGGTAATGGCGTAGTTAACAACTCAAACTAAGTTCCCATAGAAATATTTTCAGATGAGCCCGAGATACAACATATGAGGGGATTAAAAATCAAAAGCTGTTTTTCTCAATCTGAGGATGTCGCTCTTTTTCACCTGAACAGATATCCCTCTGTGTCTTTTTCTCCTTTATCGTCCTCTTTGGCTATTTCTTGGTTTGTTATTCTCGCCATGACTCTGAAGCATGCCTTAAGACACATGTATGACGTCTGCGGATATAAAGGAAAGGGTTAAGCTCCGACAGACTGGGTTCGAGTGATCTACAGTGGACTACGTTCCAACAGGAGTTAGCATAACCCAGTGGCTGACTACTGGCAAAACTCGCAATCTGATTGGCTACACAAGACACCTAACTGTTGATCAATAGAAGGCTCTCGGTGTGCGCACGCAGTTTTCAAAAACCATCAATAAATCAGTGTCTGTGTTTTTATAGATCAGGCAACTGGGTTTATACATAGTTAATAAAGGGAAATGGTTATGAAGCCCGGCAAACTTCAAAGGAGCAAACAAAGAGGCCAAGATTTATGTTGGAAGGTCCATGACCGTGCACATCTTTTGTTTTGGGCTCATACCACTATGCATGAATTACGTAATCGCAACGTTTCTATTGGTTATTTGCTTGAACACACGTAACCACCTATTGTATTTTGTCAGGTTTTGTGCACAGTCAACCCCCAAAATAGCGAACAAAAACATATAACAAAGAACTTTGCCGGGCTTCAGTAACCATTTCCCTTTATTAACTATGGTTTATATGCTAAAAACAATTAGACTGCTCGCTCTGGGCTTCGCCCCCTTACGTTCAAAATACAACGCGAAGCTCTGAAAGTTCGTTATTTTTGTCGCTTTTATTTAGTTTTGGATCAAAACAATCAACTTACCCTTGACCAGCGGCTTTCACGCAAAAGAACACCTGCGTAGTGGTACGCTCTGGCTCAGTCCCCCTTGTACCTGGTGATACAAAGGTACACGTGGTAAGCCCACGCGCTAATCTTGTACCCAGATCCCATGATGTTTGATCCCCTGGGCCCAGTTGTTCAAAGGGTGGATAACGCTATCCACCGGATAAATCACTATCCAGTGGATAGCGTAGTTTGTTTTGTTAACACTTATCCACTGGATAGTGATTTATCTGGTGGATAGCGTTATCCACCCTTTGAACAACTGGGCCCAGGGGCCCGGTTGTTCGAAAGCCGATTAACACTAATCCTGGATTAAAAGTTAAAACAAGCGAATTCCACTTGTATAAAAGTGTTTTTCTCTGCTGATGTTTTGTAAAGTTTAAGATTAGTCAAAGTCAAAACAGAAAGACAAAAAATATCAACAAAAAGCCTCACTGAAAAGTTGCAAAACCGAAATCAAAATTTGCGCTAATCCTGGATTAGCTTAATCGTCCTTTGAACAACCCTGCTCAGATGTTTTCGGAAGTGTAGCAGCTGTCGGACGCTTCTAATTTTCATTGGCCCTCTGTGTGTAGCAGCTCTATTGTTGTTAAGGCTATTGACATTGTTTTTATTCAATGTCCTATTGTTCGTTCTACCAATAGTGTTGGACAGGTGCCCGAAATTGCCCTCGCTTCTATGTTTAAATGTATTGTTATGCAAATATCACAAGTTAACTGTGAAAAGGGATATTACCCAAACGCGCCCCAAACGAAAGTTGCTCAACAAGGAAGTAAACAAGCAAACAAAGAAGCAAGGTTTTGTGCTTGTACGTTAACATGTATGTGATCTGTTTTTGAACAAAGAACCATGGAAATCAGTTTTGCAGACACTAAACTCTAGTTTCAGTTTCAGATTGAAGTCGGTGAGCTTCAAGAAAAGGAGATCGAGAGACAAGCGCGAGAGATCGAAAGACAATTCTCTGATAAAAACAAAGGTGAGCTGAGAGCATACACGACGAAGCATAAACAGATTCTTCTGCTTTGCTGTACAAAATTCACTCAACAGAATTGAATTTATCACCTTTCCTGGCAATATAATAGTCGTGTTTTAAATTTGTCATATGCGCCTAGGCAAGTAGCAAGCAAAATGGATGTGAAACACTTTGAACTTTTCATGGCTTTGTCGAGCGAGTAAGCAAACAGGAAAAATGGCCGCGATGCCTATAAAAACTGCGCTTTTTTTGGCTACGGCGTACAATACTCGGACCATTTATGTTTATTAATTCAACTTTTTAAAAGACGTACACGACAAAAAAGAGTGAACAACGAACATTTTGGAAAATAATCACGAACGCCATTTCGAGAATATCATGCATGTTGCAATAATTACAAGGTACTAAAATACGCCAATGATAGGCAGACTTAGAGTTGTCCCTCTTTCCTTTGTCCGTTGAGTTCGCACGGCCATTTTTTGCGGACAGTGCTAAACCACGAAACAGTGAACAGCTATTTTAACGATATTTTCTTGTAATGGTTATTTACTGATATCATTTCCGATGGAAAGCTAAAGATGTGTGTGCGGTGAAACAGTAGTCTCCATCAAGCCGTTTATTATTTGGGAGGAGCGTTGCATGACGACACAAATAACAGCTGCAAAGCTAGTAGACTAAAGTGAAACAGTGGCGTTTTCGCTCGCGATCTTAGATAAGTACCCACAATAAAATAAAGGCTACTATCCCAAAAAACTGTAAGGCCGCTTGTACATGTAGATCCACTCCTTATACTAGTGATCAAAGCGAAGAACGTCTTCCTCGCCAGTTGTATTTTGACATAATCCTGGCATAATTTGCATAGCGAGCTTTTGCAGTAAACAAAGTTTAAAGCTTTCTTTTAAAAACAAAGTATCTGTCTGGAGATGTTTCGCTGGAAATAATAGTGTGTATAGTCATTGTCAGAAGTCAAATTACGTTAGTTTGTGATTCAAGTTCGCTTATGAATTCGTTTGATACCAGAGTTGTTTGAAATTGTATCATGTTAATATGTCTTATTAGACTAGATGACCGTCAGTGACAAGGGGTTTGGTGATTTATAACTGAAACAGAACGACACGATTAAAATTGAAGTCTTGAAAACAGCATGTGATATCGACTTGGATTGTCCTCTTAAACAGGGTTACAAAATAAGGCGTATTGTCTTAAAGTGCCTATGAAATGAAATTTTTTCTTTCGGTATAGAAAATTTATCATCTTAATACAACTGAAATGGATAAATAAATTTTCAAAACGTCAGAGCCTGAAGATGTGATGGTTGGCTAAAAAAGTGGTTACATTTCTTTTTTGGGGCGAGTTTGTACGTACTCTCGCATTTCACGTCTGTTTTCCTCTCATATTGCTTACAATCCTCAGTGTTATTGAACAAACTACGATGTACATGTAGGACTGAGTCAGATTGGAACAAAAATTGATCAATACGTGTGTATTGAAAACTGCTATATTTCTTGTAGTCTGCTGGAGATGATTTAGTACATTTCAGCGGCGGAATTAGAAAGATTTCCATTTGTTCCAATGTTGTGTCCGCATATGTCTTTACAGGGTTTGAAGACCTTAGCGGCGGCACCCCAGTGACCCCACCCAAGCTTGTGCCCTAGGAGACTTTGCCGCGGGTTTTATATTTAGTAAATTACACTGACAGCTCTCTGTTAAACAAATGCTGTTGTGTTTTCTGTAACAGGCCGTCAAGAGCTTCAACGACTCAATTACTGTTCATGATCAGTCTGAATGGAAACAGTTTCACCATATTTGTTACTGGGAGCTCATGTGGTGCTATACGTAAGTTCATCGTTACACTAGAATCTCTAGCTTCGCAACGCTTCTTCATTGCATGACTTCTCCGTTGTGTGACGTTCCAAATAAGCTTCCTTCGCGAATGTTTGTGCTAAGACCGGATCAAACGCGAACGACAGTTGCTAAGAAACTCTCTTTCATGTTTGACCGCCAATTATCATGCGCTCTTATTGACTCTCGTATGCTCTCGTCACATTTGAACCCGTGTTCAAATTTAAAGGGACACTGTCCTGATTTTAGCATGATTTGGGGAAGCTCAGAAACATATCTAGATCATAGGAAGTTGAACAATAATGGATCAATTCTGTAGAATAGCACTCGACAAATGACAGGAAACCCATTAGGAAGTAAGGATGACGAACGACAGCGAGGATGGAAATGGATTGCAATATGGATTTTTGAAAAAACGTTAGGATGTCAGTTTTTCAAAGTTTCAAATTTTGGCTCGGAAATCTTTGAAATTTTGCAAAACTTTTGTTACAGTATGGAATTTCTTGAAGAAATTGCTTTTTATCATTTAGTTAGAGTTTATTAAGTTCTTATTCCATAGATTTAGGGACCATTTCATGCATTTATATCAGTTTTGAGCAAATACGCCGGGACAGTGTCCCTTTAATTTCACGATGATAGTCGACGAGGATTTTCGTTTGTTTGACAGGCATATGTTATCAACTCTCGCGTACTGTCAGCTCGTTTCACTGCACGCTGATGAACAAGTGCTAGCAGAAGCTTATCACCTCTTCTGGTGCAAGTTGATGGCGAAATCCGTCTCAGATACGGGACTGATTGAGCCTGTAATTTTCGACCGGACGTTGCTAAGCAACATGACAACACATCCTCATTGTGCTATGCTGGCGTGACAATATTCGGAGTACTCGTGAGTATTTGCGCTGTTTCTTGATTGGATAAGAAACCAGAGGGGGGGCATAAAGTAAAATCAAAGCAAGGAGAGGGGGGGCTCAAGGTAAAATAAGTCACTCAAGAGAGGGGGGGCGTAACATTTTATTTCAAGTACATATTACATTGGTGAATCCATACCTATTTATAAGATGGGAACCGAAAAATAACACCTGAAACCTGAAAATAGCACACATGCTCTTTTCCTTCTGCTATGGTTCTGTTGTTCATTGCTACGGAGGTGATGTTTGTTCCAGACGCGGATGTCCAACAATTAAACATGTAGTAGGAGCTCTTCTTTCTGTTATAAGATTTTTAATCCACAGGTGCGTAGTAGTAGTAGTAAAACTTTATTTAAACACGGTTGTCAATTCACAATACATGCTCTTCCATCGAGCCGTGTATTAAATTAATTACAATAATAAATGATTACAATAATAAATTAAATTACGTAGCTAAATATGTTATTTACAAAATTATGTATAATCTATAAAAATTACTAACTATTTATTAAATTCGATAAATATTAAATACATGATTTAAAAGAGCTAAGAGTGGGCTGTACCTTAGTGCTCAAAGGCAAGCTGTTCCAGAGGACGGAACCGCGATATTGAAAACTTCGTTTGCCTGCTTCAGTACTAGGTCTAGGAACGAAGAGGTTGTATTTCGAATTTCTTAGATTGTGCGAGGTGGACGATTGGGAAGGTCGGGAAACTTTGGGGAGACCTGGGTTTAGTACTTGCTGAGAATATCCTGGGGCAAGGGTGAGTATTATGGGTTCACGGCTTCACGCGTCGCGAGTGTGGAATTGGCTCACAATCGACAATCAAAGTCTAGCAGTTGCCTCCCCTAGTCTTTAAACTTTTGAAATTACCTAGTGAAAACTTGCGTCAGCTCATACATGTACTCGTTGGCTGGGTTGAAGACGACCGATTCCAGCCGAGAGGCCCGAAAAACATTCCGAATAAAGCTCGGTGCGGCCCGAGCAATTAAACCCGTAAAACATCTTTCCCTCAACTTTTCCGTTCCTCGTTCCCCGTTTCCCCATTCTCGGTTCCCTGTTTTAGAAATAGCCAAGATATTAAGTCAATAAACAAGTGAAAATACAGCTAGAATATTTACATTACAATTAAACACGGAAACAGATATCTTTGTATTTTTCGCCAATACATCGCTTTAATCGAACTTTGAAGCATTTCAGTCGTCAAATATTTCTATTTGTAATACATTTGAATTTTCTTATTTGTCTCCGTGGCGATCATTTTATCGATACTTGAACATGTGTTCGCCAGTTTGTTTGTCTTGGCTAGAACATGTTTACATTGCAAGCTACGAGGGTTATTCTGATTGGACAGTAGCCCCACTGTGTAAATAGTTCACATCGGATCAAAAACCGTTTCGTTCTGAAGAAACGAAACAAAAATACTATTCAGACGAGTCGGAGAAAGATTATGGAGAGTCTTAAAACAGAATAACTTGCTAGTTGCTTTGAACGCCTTCGCTCCAGAGAGTCCCAGCCTAGGTCATCGAGTCAGTAAAACGGAAGATCTAACATTTTAGGTCAGAAAAAGTGATTAGACGCGCGGTTCTATTTTGGAGTTTCTGGAGTCTTTCAGATTGACAAACACCAAATACTGCCCCATACGGAGCTGCAATAGTCAAAATATGGTTGGATTAGAGCGTTATAGATCATAATAAGAGTCTCGCGAGGAAACCAAGTTCCTAACACGTTTGATGGCCCCGAGGCCCGCGGATACTTTTTTTGACAATATTGTTAATATGGGAGTCCCATGATAAGGTCTCATCCAAATCAATGCCAAGATACTTGTAGATTTTAGCTCTTTCTAGGGAGTGTTTGTCAATCTTAAAGTCAAAAACTGGTGGTTTAAATTTGCTAGCTTGTTATGGCTACCAATAATAGAATACTTGGTTTTTTTTACATTAATACTAAGTTTAGTTGCTTGCAACCAAGTCTGAATTTCAGCTAAATCGCTATTTAACTTTGATTGTAGAAAGATTAGAGAAAATGTAGGGTACTTGTATAATGGTGTGCGTATACTGTGAGGGGACAATAACTAAATTCACTCCTTTAGGAGGGGGGGTATTACCTAATATTTGGCTACATGAAGCCCATTTTCCAACCACCACCCCCCCCCTCCTGCAGATAATTATTGCACAGTCCCTTATATTGAATGTTAATATTGTAAGTTTACAAATCTGGAAAACATTGAATTGTGTAGAATGTGTACAGAACTACATTAATTAAGTCTTAGACTACAACTATTTTCGGCACAGTTACCAAACTCATTGGTCTTGAAAAGTTACTTTAGTTCATCTATTATTTTCTTTTTTACAAACTAAAATATTAACCATTACACTGTTCTGATTAAAGACACAAACCTTGTTACAATAATTGAACAGACTCATTTTGTTTAGCTTCTGAAGAACTACACAGACACAATGTCTATGTTGTTATTTTTTCTCAGTAAAAGTTCTTTCCACTTGGGCATAAAATTCTTCAGATTTTTATCAGTCATGAATTCCATTTATTCCGGCTCTTTTACTACACTTATGCTACATACAATTC
>MU825474.1:106775-135920 GCA_029204205.1 Desmophyllum pertusum | reverse complement strand
GGATAATACTAGAAAGCGGCGAAATTACAACTGAATGCACGTGTAACCATTCCCTCCTTGTATTCTCTTCCTCGCTTTTTTCATCAACATGAACAGTTGAAAAATCAAACTTTCTCCAAAAAAGTCGGTAAAACCGCCAGGAAATCCTTTCCCTCGAAGAGATGGCGCAATGCCGTTTCTTTCTTGTTTCTTGCTCATCCTTTAACGCCATAACAAACTGCACATGTTTACGCGATCGTATTTTCTTTGAGTGACATATTATTAATCACCTAAAGCGGCAAATTATTCCCTTGGGACGCTCTAAGCCAATGGGAATTTTACGTTCTCTCAGAGCACTTAAAAAATTACTTTTATAAGCCGTTCCAGCAGGCGCTTTTTCTCTCCTTTCTTGCGCGTCTCTTCTCTCGCGCGCGCCCCTAAAAACTCGCGCTCTTCTCCACTCAGCGACTGCTGCACAGGCTATGCCTCCTTTTGTTACTACGCAAACGTTCTGCGCATCATTTCTCGCGTCATTGGCGCGCGCGCACACAATCTCGTTCCCGGAGTCCTCGTTACCCTTGTCCAGCGGCGGAACGGGAAACAAGGACCTCTGGGGGAAGCGATCAGCCATGACAGAATTCTTGAACTTCTGGTTCTACTGCGCATGTGTTCGACTCCATGTTTCAACAAATGAAAACCATGATTCTTGGACTTCCGGTGTTACTGCGCAAGTCAGGCGGATCACTCTATCCCAGAGGTCCTTGTTGCCCGTTCCACTGCTGGATCCGGACAAGGGTAACGAGGACTGGTACAAGATTGGCGCACACATGCACAGAGCATTGCGGGATTTCTTTCAGGCTAATATAACTCACAAAAACGCGTGGTGACCCCTATTTGTTTACGTTATAAAATGGAAGCAGTAAGGCTATTCAACACATGATTACTTTTTTGTTGTGCTCAAAAATTATTTATACTGTAATTTTAGCATACCAGTGGAGAGCTGTCAAGGTTGACAATAGCTACGTTGCGATGATTTTTAATTAAAAAACACATAAACAGTAGTTGTTATATTACCATTTGTTAAGTATTTTAAAGCTTTTTAGGGCCTCCACAGACTAGAGAGATAGTTGTCGACAACTATTTAGCTGTCGATCATAAAACGTTGTCAATAACAAAAAAGCCAGTGTGTGAAGCTAGCCAGTATCGATAACTAAGGCCCTTAGTTATCGATAACTAGCTTCACACACTGGCTTTTTTGTTATCGACAACTTTTTATGATCGACAACTAAATAGTTGTCGATAACAATTGGCCTAGTCTGTGGAGGCCCTTAGATTTATTGTTGCTTTTGTGTATGTTAATGCAAATTCAAAGGGAATCTGCGAATCGTTTTTTTTTTTCTGTCTAGAAAATGCTGATTGAAACTTGATTGCTCTGGGAAATGCGTGGTTACAAGACTATACCCCCAATTTTCTTTTTGGATTCCAATAGCCCTTGCGAAGATCTTCTTTTCCCGCATAGTCATAAACTGCGCAAAAAATACCTTGGTATTAGGAGACACCGCGATCTTAGCAATTTTTTCGATTCTGTGTCCTCAGTCTTCCTCGGGAAAAGAAGACACAGAATCGAAAAAATCAACGTGTCTCGTGTCTTAATACGTGACAGCTCAGTGACTGACAGCCACTAGCCGTGTTTTTTAACAGTAACAAAACCAGTGAAATGTTTTGTCCAAGTATAAGCTTTCTTAGCCTCCTACGCAAACTTTCTAAAAGTAGGAGGCTAAAGCTTTCTACTCTTGTTTCTTTTATAACGAAAAATGTTCGACCGCTGAGCCAACAAGAACCCCTGAAGGATTACAAGCGGCCGATTTCCTCGGGGGGGGGGGGGGGGGTAGGGGTGGGAGGCTTTTCCTTGTGTACGCTATATAGGAATGTCCCGCTGGACAGGGTTTGGTTTTTGAGCATTTTTGTCTTCCACAGGGTAACCCATACGTTCAGAATAGGATAACGTTGATTGTTATGTAAGTCGTGAAAATTAAAAAATAACAAGCTTACACACAAGCCAAGTAAAACGCAATTTTATTCACCTGTTTACAAGCGAGCGCTGTGTTTGAAAATTCTGCTTCGATCGCTTCGAGTAAACTCGCGGTCACTGGACTCTAAGGCCTATAAAGAGTCAACACACGAACCTACGTGACGAAAAACGTGACTGCCTGATGTAATATTGCATCATGCTAAGGAAGACGGAGAAATTCTCTTGTGGTTAATTTTAGCTAATGACTGTGGAAGAGAAATTCTCCAGTGGCTAATTTTAGACACTGTCGGATTGCGTCATGTCAACCGTGTGGATTTCGCTTGTTTCTTTGTAAAGAACATGAAAAGAGCACTTACACGATACGAAAATCGAAATTTTCTCTAAAAGTAGGAAGAAATTATCCAGAAAGCTTGTGGAAGAGAAATTCTCTAGTGGCTAATTTTAGACAATGCAATGCAATGTCAACTGGGGAAAGTGCAGTGACTACGAAAAAACAAGTAGTCACGCCAGTCTCGCTAAAGTCCGCAGTTTACGTGAAACCGGAAGCCGATTCCCGCTGGGATCGAATAACGCGCAAAGGTCACACCGCCAAATTTAGCACATTTTGCAAAAACACTGCTGTTCACTGCTGTGGGACATTTGTCTTTACTTTTTTCAATGCGATTCCTGTAATAAACTCAATACATGTACGCACTTACACGACACTACAGAAAGCCTGTGGAAGAGAAATTCTCTAGTGGCTAATTTTAGATCGAGATGCGATAACATCATGTCAACCGTGTAGAGGTCTGGGGCTAGTGACCATGAAAAAAACCGGTCCATTTCTAGAAGCGGCCGCCGGGCGTCGGCCGCTTAATCAGAGCGCGCGTTATATGACCAACCGCGCAGAAGATCGAGGAGATCTGAGGACGACATACCCCATCAACCATCTCGCGCTCAAATCAATATGTCGGATCGTCGTGTGTGAAGCAAGAAAAGTACTTTCCTTGACGCTTTCCTTTTATACGAATTTGATTGACTCTTTGCGAGCTTCACTTGTAAAGATAAGTGGTGTGTAACCTGTAACTACAATAACTTGTTCGGGAAATAGTGGAAACTTCAAAGCACTAAGCACAGGAATTGATAACCATGCAGTCCGGAATAGCTCCAAGTCAACAGCAAGAAATTGAAGTAAAACAGGTAAAGTTCAACTCATCATTCAAGATCAATCTTTCTTTAACTTGTTAACTTTCTCTCCTTCAATTGAATTGAAATGGTTCAAGTTTATTGAGCAGCTGACCATCAAGGCCTAGGGGCCGGGCAGGGGGACATGGTCTGTGCTTGAATGTATAAAAAACATGTCTAAATCAAATTCTTTGACCAGTACACCCTGAAATCCAGGCTTAGACCACAAAAGGTTAAATCAAAGAAAGATAGTTGTCGAAGCAAGAGGAATTATTGAGCATACATGTATGCACTTGGTTTGAAAAGTTATAATGTTTTGAAATACAGTCAACTCTCTCAGAGCGGAGTGACCTCGGTTGGCTGGCCCCGGCAAAATTTCACTTGTTTGTCTGTAACTAACCTTTCTTTAACGCGGACACCCCTCTTCAACCTCGTCCCCAGGGTCTACTCCGCTCCGCTCCGCTGGGTGTGCAGAAGACCCTGGGACACGCTGCGAAATACTCCACGAATTGTGGAGTATTTTGTCATGTGACACACGATCGAAACTCATCTTAGCTATACTTGACCAGCGGTTCTAGGATCAAATATATTTGATCCTAGAACCGCTGGTCAAGTGTAGCGAAGACAAGTTTCGATCGCGTGTCTGACAAAATACTCCACGATTCGTAGTCTTTTGCAGCGTGCCCCAGGGTCTTCTCTGCACCCAGCGGCCATCTTGAAAGCGGAGTAGACCCTGGGTACAAGGTCGACCCCTCTTCAAAGGAGGACAACAGACACTGTTTATGCAAAATTCTGTGAAAAATGCCTCCCAAGGCAGACACTACAAAATCTGTGCACATTGACATACCACAACACTAATAGGGACCCGAGTATGACTTTCAAAACAATCCCGTTACCAGACAAGCTTTTAGCCAGAAGGGCGTCTGGGTGTCCTGTGGACGCCCAATCCTGGGAGAAAATGATGAAAAATGCACCAAAGCTTTAACAAATTTATGGGGGACATGCCTCTAGGACGCCCACTTTTCAAATTCTGGCTAAAAGCCTGTTCCCAGAGCCTGTGCCCCTTGCTGTCACTGACTAAAAGAAGAGGAGGTTCTGGGAATGATTCATTCATGTTTAAAAAAATCATTCATTCAAAGGGACTGTAAATATTTATAATACTTTCTATATATATACATTTATGGAGATTTTTTTCCTATAATAATAATATTGTTCCAGATCTGGAGTTACAGATTTCTAGTGTCAGGCTAGTCATCAACTCTCTTTAAGGCAGACACTTCTCAAATGCACTTGAATAAACCATCAGGCCAAAATGTCCCCATTTTGTGATCATAGTGTACATCATAAGACTAACTTACATACATGTAACTTGACATCTTTTTTGCAGTTTCAAAACTTCTTGCAATACTACAACAAACTGACGGAAATGTGCTTCACAGACTGCATTCATGACTTTACCAACAGAAAGATTTCAACTAATGAGGTACACAACGATTACCCATTGTCAATTCTGTTTATTCACATGTAGCTATTGCATACAGCAGCTGTAATTTTCCTAGCAGAATGTGTCAATCAAATAGTTCACAATATTGTAAATGTGATCATGATTGTACATGTATAACACACACTGCCATCATCATTAGTACTTCTGGTGTTCTGAAGAGTTGCTGTGGTGTGCTTGGAAGAGCAGTACATGTGCATAGCAAGAAATAGTGGCAAAGGATGGAATAGTGAAGAGGAAAATGCTAGTTGTTATTCAGTGTAAAATTATATTCTAGACCTTGTGGGAAGTGGGACGAACAGTTGGTATTAGAACACAGTTGTATGCTGATGTGAACAGAGTTGGGAAGCTGCATTCAAACTGCATGTCTGTGAACAGCTGCTCCTCGCATCAGCTCTTGATTTAGTACACAACAATAATAATGAAGTGCGAGGTTTAATAGACTGTACAGTGCAATTTGTTTGGTCAAATGGCATCTCATTTCAACTTTATCATATTATTATTTTTCAGAATAACTGCAGCATGCATTGTAGTGAGAAATTTTTGAAAGTCATGCAGAGAGTTGGAGTACGGATACAAGAAGTACAAATTATGCAGAACGAGGGACTGTTGGGTGCTCCAGACCCTCCCAAATAATGCTTCAAAATCCACTGAATAAGACTGTCAAGTAAATGTTATATTGTCTTCAGCTTCACAAGAAATGAACTCACCGGGTGAAGCAAATGACAAGAGGAATACTAACAAGTTGAAAGGTTGAAATGGTCTGATATAGTATTTCACATGATATGGATAACATGGATTGCAATCCAGGGCTATTGGCCCACATCACTGTAAAATGACTTGTGGTTGTTTCTCAATAAAGGATTCACGAGTAGCAAAGAAACTTATGAATTGCTCCTTGTGAAGACATTAAGACGATTTCCGCTGGACGTTCGAGCAAAAAGTGCAAAAAATTAAGTTACCAAAAAACTACTCATAGCACGTTAACATTTTGAATACAGTTAAGAAGAAATGATCGATAAATTAGCTCCCAAGCTGACCCCGCGAGAGAAGTCATTACATATTTTAATATAAAAGACGCTTCAAATCAGTTCAAAACAAAATGGCGTGCGTTTTTATCATTTTTTACGAAGTTCGACATTAATTTTCTCGAGAATACTTGAGAATTTTATTGCGGGGTCACTTGGAGAAGTGAATTAAAGTGATATGTTTCAAATAGTAGTCAAAATGTTACCGTGCTATGAGTAGTTTTTTAGTAATTAATTTTTGCACTTATTGCTCGAACGTTGAGCGGAATCCGTCTTAACAGTGTACAGCCCACTTCAATCATGCTATGTTCTACTGACTTCAATACCTTTGACAACATTTGTCTTTGTACTACATTTCTTTATTACCATTGATTCATAGAAATTATTAAAATCAGTAGAGACACTTGTCAGGAGATTGTGCTGTATTCTGCATAAAAGCTGGATGAGATGGAAAATATTTATCATTGCCAATATCTATATGGATAATGAATCATTTAGAACCCAGGGAGTCTTGGTATACCATCAAGCTCTATTACAGCATTGAGCAAGCTTATTCCTTGAGGAGCCCAAACGTGTGACCACTTTTAATGAATTGACATTCCTTCGTGTATGCAGACTATACAATCAAAAGCCAAAGTTGCCAGCATGAAATAATGTGAATTCATTAAAATACTAAGTGGTCTCACTTTTGGGCTCCTTGCTGTAAGTCCGAGGGCTTCAAGACCTCTTGAGGGGCTTATAATTTAGAGGTGAGCTTATCAGCTACAGCAAGTGCACACAAAAAAGAAAAATCTCCACACAAAGTAACAAAAAATAAATGTGGTGGACTGATAACTCTAAAAACTTCTATTTACCCTAAAATATTTTCTATTAGTTAATGTCTTGGTTTATCAAGTTGGCAAGAGGTGGGGGCTTAATAGAGATATTCTGATTGGCTGTTTTTTAACAATAAAAAATTAGACAGCAAGCTCAAGGTTGCTATCGGCTGATAGTTGGCGAGGGACAAAGGCTAAGCCCCGAGTCACCTATCAAAAGTTGATAGAAACTGAGAGCGAGCCGTCTAAGAGACCGATCTATTCAACAAAAATGTTCAGCACTTGAAAGTAGTTTATTTCCAGTTTTGCATGGTTTGTGGTTTCGGCAATTTTACTTGCGTGTGCTCCCAGGGCAGTCTATCGAAAATTATACCGCCCTTGCATAGCCAATCAGATTGCGAGTTTGCCTAATAGTTGGTCACTGGGTTATGCTAAGTTAGCCCTCTCAACTGTCAAAGCCTGGTTATTAAAGCGAAGAGTACTGGTATGTTAAATTTGAAAGGCCCTGTGTAATCTTCAAACCATGGAACAAACATTGCACAAGTTCTACATTCTACAACCATTGGTTACAACAACTTGTCTAACAATGCACTGTATTTTAGTACAGTCAAAATAAAATAATAAATTACCTACTAGTCGGAGTCTGAATATGCACACAAGTTTTTTTTTATCTCTTTATTTACCGTTACCTTATAGCACGTTTTGAAAATATTTTTGAGTTAAAATAATATATTAAAATACAATATTTCATAAAAATTTGTTATGATGTGTATAAACTAAACACTATGTTATAAACAATATATGTATAAAAATACTCAGAATTTTTTTGACCTATTTACGCAAATTAATTCCCCTACCTAACATAAAACAAATGGAATAAGGAAGTTTTATGGTATTTGTCATGGATATGGTTAAATGGTCAAGCACAATACAAAGACATGTGGGTGTCCAATTACAACTCTGTAATAATTGGATCACTGAAATTGGACACCAACGCCACTTGTGCATCAATTATGTGCACTTAATAGGTTCGTTCTTGCCGTTTGTCTACTGTTGTAAAAAAAAGTTCACACTGACTTAGCTTCCTATTCCTGAAATGTTGTATTGATACGATTAATTGGACCTTGTGTGGTACAAGTCAATTCAGGGAGTAATCATGCTTGTAATTTTACACACCTGATAAATACATGAATCCACTCAGTCCAATAATTATTACTATAATTTGTCTCAGTGTTGTTCCAGAAAATATCCATATGTTTTTTTGGTTTGAACCCTTCTGGGAATTCCAGTTTAGATTCATACTTTCCTTTACAAATGTTGTCTTTTGAGACCGCCATCCCCCTCAGAATTTCCAATGACCTTCCTTGGGGTGGGTCAATCAATCAATCAAACTTTATTGATGTGTCAAGTCTTTCTAGCTCAATTTTTCAATTGCGCTAATTGGTAACACCTAACTTTGGGCATGGATATTTTCTGTAAAGTTCTGTACATTACTAAAATAGGATACATATAAAAATTATACTGTAACAAGGTGACTCTATTTTTCAGTACATGTTTGACCTTCAAGGAGCAAAATCTGGCTTTAGGACAATTAAAATTACTCAGGTAAGGAGGGGGGGGGGGACTGCCCCCTCCCACATACAGTAATCAGAGTAGTTTTGTATTCTTATCATATTACTTTGCTTCTTGACAATCAAATGGAAAAAAATAGAGGCTAGCAATAACCCCAAAGCAATGCTCTATCAAAATTCCCAAGAGTGATTGCATCTAATTTCTCCTTACAATAGCACTGCAATGCCAAGCAGACAGGTAAGGAGAAGATTGTTACCGATATACAAACACGAAAGTTAAATTACCATTTAAATGTATTGGTAAAAATGCTAGCAAAACTGATCCTACGGTAGCGCTTTTTATGCTTTTGCAAAATGCTCTGAATAATATTTTGCAATCTCGTCCCCAGGGCCATCTCCGTTTTCAAGATGGCGGGTGGGCGCGAAGAATACCCTCTGGCGAAGAGCAGGTCACGTGACCACAAAATTAGCCAATCACGAGCCCACCGCCATTTTGAAACAATCAAAATCTCCAATATTTTTGGAGACACGTGACCTGCTCTTCGCCAGGGTCTTCTTCGCGCCCACCCACCATCTTGAAAGCGGAGATGGCCCTGGGGACGAGGTTGTAATATTTTGCCCTTGGCTGTAAAAGACTTGCACATAGATACATGTATGTTATTCCACTCATGGATCCCTTATGTGCTGTGCTTTCCACACTCCACTACAAATGCCGCACCTCTCTCATCCTACAGCATGTTAATCAGTTAACCGGGACAGCACTTGTTTTGTTTAGGGCGAGGGACGGCTTGAGAATAACTTTCATCAGTCTGGTACTTATTTGAAAAGTCCACCATATAACCTGACTCGGATGAAGTCAGTTGTGAAGATTTTAAAGATGTACCTCGTAAAGCAATACAATCCCCCAGCTCTGGCTTTTTACTTTCACCAGATACACTAAGGATGCCTTGCACCAGCAGCCGCATTGATTCATCTGAAATAAAAATAATATCAACACAAATATTGTCACTGACTTCAAGACAGGTCTGCATAGGTTGAGGTTAAGTTGTGTAAAAACCTGGGGGGGGGGGAACTCCCATATGAATGTGACGGGGATGCTCGTCAGAAATTTCAAATTACACCCCTAAAAGGGACCAATTTGGGCGTGGCTCAAGCCTTTTTGACCCCGTCCTGAACACCCTAAAGGGGACCAAAATCCGTAATTTACACCCCTAAAAGGGACGACGAGCATCCCCGTGACTTTCATATGGGAGTTCCCCCCCCCCCCCCCCCCTGGGTAAAAACCTAGGGATCGGAGGAGCCTGGCAGATTGCTCATCAGTGCCAGAGCTCAACTCTGTTTTCTGTGGCTTGAAGGGAGTATTGCTACAGTGGTACTACCCCAGTACCCTCTGGCATTTTAGTAAGATTATCCTACCATTTCTCTGGTATCCATTCACGTAAAATCAAGTAATTTATACATGTACTCCTAGGTGGAACCAATCTCGTGCCCAGAGTCAACGGTCTCCTCGGTCAGCGGGTCGTCGCCAGGTTAGACTCTGGGGGAATGGAATTTTGAATACCAGAAATCTGGTGTAACGGCCATTGTTTGTTTATACACGTTGTTTGTTTATGCCTGTCTCGTGTATAAAACAAACAATGGCCGTTACACCAGATTTCTGGTATTCAAATTCCATTCCCCCAGAGTCTAACCTGGCGACGACCCGCTGACCGAGGAGACTGTTGACTCTGGGTACGAGATTGAGGTGGAACTTAAAGAACTTTGCAGTGGCACCTCTCACATAGGCCATGAGGCAACATGCTTTGCTGCTATTCAATAGCTGTTACAGTTGAGCCTGCAGTCAAATATTATTTTGTTTTCAAAAGTATGCAAATGAGGCTGATGGGTCAATACAAATGCCAGATTAGCCTGTGTACATCCGCCTCCTCCCCTCAAAAAAAATCGTCCTCTCTCGCCGATTTTTCCCGGAGGGAGGAGATGACGGATGTGACACAGGCTATGCCAGATGACCCTCTCGCCTCATTTACATGTCAAACCGCTGACATCTGTAATATAACAGCTATTGACCAATATGAGTGATTATATGCAGCCTCTTTTAATTACCAATTTTTACTCTGTTTGAAACCGTTTGTTATTGTTTGTATAGAATCATGGCATACTCAAAAGAAATATTAATATGTCGAAGCTAACAATCTCATCAATAATTGAGATAACTAACCTATATTTTTGTCTTCTTTAGCTGATGTTGGGAACCTAAAAAGCACAAATTAAAATAAATACCCTTTGAAAATTTACACCTGTACAAACAGAAGGTGTTGCAAGAGTCTGGCACTTTAAAACGCAGTCTCTACTAATTTTTTTCTACAAAAGCTGAGCAGAGCAAGCATGAAATTTTCCAGTTGCGAATAACATGAAGAAAAGAGAGACTGCCAATAAACGTCCTAAAATGTAAAGAAAATAAAGCATTCAAATACTAAAATCCTTTATTTGATGGTTTTACATATAATTTATATACATTGTATTGTGCAAACATTTTGCTCATTGCTTAGTCATTAATTTTCCAGTGCATGTACAGGCTAGTGAGTTCAGAAAATTACTGACAGCAAATCGCACAATAAAATGTACACCTTATTTGATGGGTTTTCAGTAGATATAATAATTATTATACTTACCAGCCAATAAAGCCGTGTTCTTGGCAAAACTGATTCAATTTGTCCTCATCATATGGATATTCTTCCAAGTCACACTGGAAAGAGATATAGCAAAACTGCTTAGATATATTGTGTAAACAAGGGGTATATTTTTTATAAATAAACCGTAAAATGATTTGGTATTAAAATCTCTCATTTCCTGCCATGCACAAATAATTTACTGCTGACCAAAATTACAGACAGATTACAAACAATGAACTTGAAAAATGTTGGCTACATTGTTCAAGATGTACATGTGTCAATCTGCGATATATAGAGCAACAGTTGAACCTCCACAATGGCCAGTCCCTGCATGGTGCAGAATTATCTGGCCGTTGTAGAGAGGTTTCAATAAATAAAGAGTAAATTGTATGGATCGGCGCACAGTCGGAACGAAAATCCCTGGCCATTGTAGAGAGGTGGCCATTATAGAGAGGTGGCCATTACTGGAGGTTTGACTGTAGTTTAATTCAGATCTAGATTAACCTGCGATCACGCCAATTTTTTGCGCTCCTTATTCTCTTTACTTACTAAGAGTAAATGAGAGCGGGGAAAAATTTGCCTGGTCGCAGTTATAGTTTCAGATTATGTCTCACTTTGTTTGCTAGCAGAAGAACTGGAATTGGCTTCTCATTGGTCAACATCACTTTTTGATTGACATCCCAGTGCCACTGGTGATTAGTAAAGAATGAAAAGTATTAAAATGTATTTAAATTTAAATTGTTTTTAAAAAAATTTAACTTTAGAAATAAATAACACTTAAATAAGGGACTGATAGTTTATTGCCTCCCAGGAGGGGACAGTAGTTTTTCTAGAAATAATGTTGAATAAAATTTGCACCCTCCTGCAATATTTATAAAAATAAAAATAAATGTCTGTTTTGTTTTCAAAGTGTTTGTTATAATAATTTACTACAGTCTTTTAATTTTAAGTTATGTTTTTGTTGGTTTAACCACTATCATGTGGTCTCAAAATTTAACCCCCACCCCCTACTTATTTCTTCAAGAAGGTATAAAATACCTAAAAAAGTACAACTTCCAGACCCCCCCTCCCCCCTCCCGCAGGACGTAATAATAATAGTACATTTTTATAGTTGGCCTCACTGTCTCAGGCCAATAGCTTTGTATAGTAGTGGATACTGCCAAGAGAATCATGGCTTGACCAAATTAATTTCAAAAACAGAATTTAAGAAGAAGAAGAACATTTTGTACCTTTAGAACTGCTTCAAATGTAGCTGGTCTGTTGAAAAAAAAAATAGTATTCACAGCAACCAGCTGCAATTTTTGCTTGTTGGCCAATTATAGGCTGGGGTATTGAATGGTCTAATTGTGAGCATTTGCGAGCATGTGAGCATTTGCGAGCATATGCATGCGAGCACAGCGTTTTTCTTTTGGGAGCATGAGCATTGATAAAAGTTAGCTTTGCAAGCAACAAGCACTTTGCATAAAACTACATGTACCTTCACTAAAAAACAAGCATGCGACTTATAAAAATATGCGAGCATGAGCAATTCTGAGCATGCACCCACTAATAAAAATAATTTTTGTGAGGGCTTTAAAATTTTGAGAGACCATGCATTCGTCAGATTGATTACCGACTTGATTACCAACAACTTTACTGACAATGAAAATGTATAGTGGATATTTTTGCAAACTTTGTTTATTAAGTTTATTCTGAAAACAAACTGCTGTATTAAAAAATTGAAGAATGTATAAAATAATTAGTAGGGTTCTAAAAATGTCTGCATTATTCTTAATATTATTGATGGCTCAGAAGTGGAAGTCACCAGGTTTTTAGCCTGATGCCAGCACTTAATGAGAAATGCTGATTACAATAATCTGTAATAATGCGGCTTATCTGTGAGTATTACAGTATTTAATTAGAATAATATTGGTTACCTTGTTAAATCAAAAACAATGATTGCAGCAATTCTAAAAAGAACATAAAAAACAGGAATTAGTATCTAATTTTACCTAACAATAAAAAACAAAATCATCCAGTCAATAAAATTAATTGAAATTATATACTGTAGTTCAATGTCAAGTTTAAGGTCTTGTCAATGTGTTTGTTATTGACTTTAAATTAAAGGGACACTGTCCCGGCGTATTGCTCAAAACTGTTATAAATGCATGAAATGGTCCCTAAATCTATGAAATAAGAACTGAATAAACTCTAACTAAATGATAAAAAGCAATTTCTTCAAGAAATTTTATACTGCAACAAAATTTTGGCAAAATTTCAAAGATTTCCGAGCCAAATTTGAAACTTTGAAAAACTGACATCCTGACAGTTTTTCAAAATCCATATTGCAATCCATTTCCATCCTCGCTGTCGTTTGTCATCCTCACTTCCTAATGGGTTCCTGTCATTTGTCGAGTGCTATTCTACAGAATCAAACCATTATTGTTCAACTTCCTATGATCTAGATACAGTATGTTTCTGAGCTTCCCCAAATCATGCTAAAATCAGGACAGTGTCCCTTTAAGTTTGAATTATCCAGCATGTCATTATCTGATTAAAATTTAAAACCAACCTGTGTCTATTTACAGTAAATAGTCAACAACAAATAATGTTAATTACACACTTTATTTTGTTTTACACACTTTTCATTTATTTATCATTAACACATTGACACCTGGGCTTTTTAAAAAAAACGGCAATCTAACATCACAGATGCCTATTTCTGGCCGTTATCGCGACCTTTTACTGGCAACTGTCTAAAACTTAGTCTGCAACAAAGAAACTAACATCCCCTTCTACTTAGAAGCAACAAACGCGATATTTTCCTTGGGCATGCACATAAATCAAAATTTGGACATAGTTTTTGGGTTTGAAAAACACACCACACTTCAGGCTTTTTGTTTCTTTTTCTTTCTTTTTTGCCTTTCTTTCTCTCCTTTTTCTCTCATTTTATTTTGTGGTTTTGTTCGCCTTTCAACCAACTTTGTTCACGTTGGAAAAGTTTCCACCTAAATGTTGGTGAAAGTGAACTATTTCAACAAAGAGTGTCAATGGTAGGGAAGGTCATGTTTTTTGGTGATTTTGGAGGAAAAATTCCAAGTTGTTTTTTGTGTGTCTCTGACCCAATTCAACGTTTCGTGCTCAGATAGGCATGCTTTGTTGGACATTTTCCTACTCTATCAGTTGAATATCAAAGATATCCTCTGGCGTGAATAGTGATGACGTCACAAGTGGTACAAGTCCGTGGTCTCGACTTGGCCAGTGTGTTAATCTCAGATAGTTCACTTGATCACTTGTCACCTTTGTATAAATATACTCTTAGCAGACTGTGAGACTGCTAGAGATAGGGTTACAGTCTCAATAATCTCATAAACCTTAGAGTAGTTAAAACTACTACATGTGTATTACCAGGGTCACTCAAACAAATTGACCAATCAGATTACAGGGCACGAAAAATGAATCCCTACTCTCAGAGGGGAGGGGAGATACTACCCTACTCTCAGAGGGGAGGGGAGATGCTACCCTACTCTCAGATGGGAGGAGAGATGCTACCCTACTCTCAGAGGGGATGGGAGATGCTACCCTACTCTCAGAGGGGAGGAGAGATGCTACCCTACTCTCAGAGGGGAGGAGAGATGCTACCCTACTCTCAGAGGGGATGAGAGATGCTACCCTAATCTCAGAGGGGAGGAGAGATGCTACCCTACTCTCAGAGGGGAGGGGAGATGCTACCCTACTCTCAGAGGGGATGAGAGATGCTACCCTACTCTCAGAGGGGAGGAGAGATGCTACCCTACTCTCAGAGGGGAGGAGAGATGCTACCCTACTCTCAGAGGGGAGGAGAGATGCTACCCTACTCTCAGAGGGGAGGAGAGATGCTACCCTACTCTCAGAGGGGAGGAGAGATGCTACCCTACTCTCAGAGGGGAGGAGAGATGCTACCCTACTCTCAGAGGGGATGAGAGATGCTACCCTACTCTCAGAGGGGAGGAGAGATGCTACCCTACTCTCAGAGGGGATGAGAGATGCTACCCTACTCTCAGAGGGGATGAGAGATGCTACCCTACTCTCAGAGGGGAGGAGAGATGCTACCCTACTCTCAGAGGGGAGGAGAGATGCTACCCTACTCTCAGAGGGAGGAGAGATGCTACCCTACTCTCAGAGGGGAGGAGAGATGCTACCCTACTCTCAGAGGGGAGGAGAGATGCTACCCTACTCTCAGAGGGGAGGAGAGATGCTACCCTACTCTCAGAGGGGAGGAGAGATGCTACCCTACTCTCAGAGGGGAGGAGAGATGCTACCCTACTCTCAGAGGGGATGAGAGATGCTACCCTACTCTCAGAGGGGATGAGAGATGCTACCCTACTCTCAGAGGGGAGGAGAGATGCTACCCTACTCTCAGAGGGGATGAGAGATGCTACCCTACTCTCAGAGGGGAGGAGAGATGCTACCCTACTCTCAGAGGGGATGAGAGATGCTACCCTACTCTCAGAGGGAGGAGAGATGCTACCCTACTCTCAGAGGGGAGGAGAGATGCTACCCTACTCTCAGAGGGGAGGAGAGATGCTACCCTACTCTCAGAGGGGAGGGGAAATACTACCCTACTCTCAGAGGGGATGAGAGATGCTACCCTACTCTCAGAGGGGATGAGAGATGCTACCCTACTCTCAGAGGGGATGAGAGATGCTACCCTACTCTCAGAGGGGAGGAGAGATGCTACCCTACTCTCAGAGGGGATGAGAGATGCTACCCTACTCTCAGAGGGAGGAGAGATGCTACCCTACTCTCAGAGGGGAGGAGAGATGCTACCCTACTCTCAGAGGGGATGAGAGATGCTACCCTACTCTCAGAGGGGAGGAGAGATGCTACCCTACTCTCAGAGGGGAGGAGAGATGATACCCTACTCTCAGAGGGGAGGAGAGATGCTACCCTACTCTCAGAGGGGAGGGGAGATACTACCCTACTCTCAGAGGGGATGAGAGATGCTACCCTACTCTCAGAGGGGATGAGAGATGCTACCCTACTCTCAGAGGGGATGAGAGATGCTACCCTACTCTCAGAGGGGAGGAGAGATGCTACCCTACTCTCAGAGGGGAGGAGAGATGCTACCCTACTCTCAGAGGGGATGAGAGATGCTACCCTACTCTCAGAGGGGAGGAGAGATGCTACCCTACTCTCAGAGGGGAGGAGAGATGCTACCCTACTCTCAGAGGGGATGAGAGATGCTACCCTACTCTCAGAGGGGAGGAGAGATGCTACCCTACTCTCAGAGGGGAGGAGAGATGCTACCCTACTCTCAGAGGGGAGGAGAGATACTACCCTACTCTCAGAGGGGATGAGAGATGCTACCCTACTCTCAGAGGGGAGGAGAGATGCTACCCTACTCTCAGAGGGGATGAGAGATGCTACCCTACTCTCAGAGGGGAGGAGAGATGCTACCCTACTCTCAGAGGGGAGGAGAGATGCTACCCTACTCTCAGAGGGGAGGGGAGATACTACCCTACTCTCAGAGGGGAGGAGAGATGCTACCCTACTCTCAGAGGGGAGGAGAGATGCTACCCTACTCTCAGAGGGGAGGGGAGATGCTACCCTACTCTCAGAGGGGAGGGGAGATACTACCCTACTCTCAGAGGGGAGGAGAGATGCTACCCTACTCTCAGAGGGGAGGAGAGATGCTACCCTACTCTCAGAGGGGAGGAGAGATGCTACCCTACTCTCAGAGGGGATGAGAGATGCTACCCTACTCTCAGAGGGGAGGAGAGATACTACCCTACTCTCAGAGGGGATGGGAGATGCTACTCTACTCTCAGAGGGGAGGAGAGATGCTACCCTACTCTCAGAGGGGATGAGAGATGCTACCCTACTCTCAGAGGGGAGGAGAGATGCTACCCTACTCTCAGAGAGGATGAGAGATGCTACCCTACTCTCAGAGGGGAGGAGAGATGCTACCCTACTCTCAGAGGGGAGGGGAGATACTACCCTACTCTCAGAGGGGAGGAGAGATGCTACCCTACTCTCAGAGGGGAGGAGAGATACTACCCTACTCTCAGAGGGGAGAGGAGATGCTTTAACCCTACTATCAGAGGGGTGTTCAAAGGATTCTCAAGGACAAAAGTAACAGGGTTTTTTGGGATAAATTAGGATCGCTTATTTTCCCACTGGAACCAGCATCAACAAGAACATAATAAAACATTTCCCATCATCAACTAAAATAAATTAATTACAGAACCCCTAACATAAAACAGAAAATAAAGTCAATATTGAATCAAAATAAGCCTTACGCGTATTTATAGTAAACTCTTGTCATGTGTCCAAATCTCTCGTGACCAGCAACATCCCTGAAAAAAATAAATAACATTAAACCAGCTCCTGTCATTGTAAGCTATTCAGAATTCATCAAAGCAAAATACTGCCAACTGTGATGAAGGCTAATGCTCAGCTTTCCAAATTTGCTATCATGGCAGTTAATACATGTAGTGCAAGGCATGGCATTCATGGGAACCAGGTTTTAGAGTATTTAATTTTAATTTATTTGTATAGATTTAAATGCATTGTTGCTCCAAATATAGTATGTAAAAATATTTAATGTGGAATGTTAGTTTTAGTATTTTAAATCGTATATTTTTACCTTGGATAAATAAAGATTACATTTTTAAAACCGAATTATCAACTTCAAATAAATAATTTCTCAAATAAACTAGATACTTACCAAAGCTGGAGATTAATCTTTGTCTTCTCATCCCAGTATATGACTTTCAAAGCAAAATCAACTCCTATTGTAAGCTTGTAATTTGGTGAGAAGGACCCTGAAATGAACCACACATCATTTTACAACCAGCCTCCATACATTGTATAGGTAAAGTCTGAACTCAGGCCAAAGTGACCCACATTTGAGACATTTGAACTCCCCACCATGGGGCATTGGCCATTTTTTTGTAATACAGGTTGGGTTGGGTTGGTCCGGGGGATGGGTAAAAGGTACTAGATCTAACAGTTCCCTGCAGTCTCCTTTTCCGTTATATTTTTGAGGCGGGAAGAAAAGGAGAATCTGCTCTGACTCGAAACGATGCTTATTAGCGTTTACTAAGCAACCAAACAACTTTCACATATGATCGTATGCCGTATGTCATATGTGGGCTCAACATTCACCAGCGGCCACACAATCTCGTGCCCAGAGTCAACGGTCCCCTCAGTCAGATCAGCGGTAGTCGTCGCCAGGTTAGACTCTGGGGGAATGGAATAAATATCAAATTTTTTGATTGGCTGTTCGTGGTAACAAACAATGGCCGGAATACCAGATTTCTGGGATTCAAAATTCCATTCCCCCAGAGTCTAACCTGGTGACGACCACCGCTGACTGAGCTAGGAGACCGTTGACTCTGGATACAAGATTGGCGGCCACTTTGAACAGCATGCGCTTTGTCACTGTGGGCTCAGTTACTAGTCAGTAATAATTCCATTAGGCATGCGTTCTGAATACTTCGCGACAAGTGGTTTCAAAAACGGTTTATTTCATCCATGATTGTGGACGGCAGTTAGATCAAAGATCGTTTAATAGTCAGAGCAGTCTCCTTTTCTTGCCGCCTCAAAATAACGGAAAAGGAGTCACTCTGCTAGCAGGGAAATCTAACAGTCAAGTGCTACCAAGCCACAATTACAATCATCATTCCCATATCTTTTATATGGAGTCCCCCCCCCCCTAGGCTCTTTAAAATTGGGGCTCCAAATCCCCCCCCCCCCCCCCCCCCACTCCACTCCCCATACAAACTGAAAGGAGCTCATACGATCCGCAAAAACAGCAAATTTCTAACCCTTCGTAATACTCTCTCTGCTTGTATAACGCTTCAAATTCAATGAACAACTGTATTATATTACAATTTGCAGCATGATGCAAGTGTCTGCACAGTCACGAGTTCAGGAGACTGCTCTCACTTCACTTCACATAACAATTCAATCAAAATTGTCCTTATTTCAACTTACCTTCAGTGTATCTCCGGATAATTGAAGTCTTCGAGGATAAAATATAAGAACAAACAAGAGAATCACAATATAGCACTTGACACATACAAGGTACAATATTACCGAAAGTGAATTTATCATCCAAGACGGAAGTATTGACAAGTCCTCGAGCTTACCTTCCCTGGGAAAAGAAAATGAAAAAAATTAAATCAGTAGGAGTCGCTAAAAGACCAAAGGATCGTAAAAAACACTTACCGACTCCATATTCTCCGATAACAAGCACTTTATAGAGATGTTCCCTGGCATCAGCCCTGGCATCCATACTAAATTATTCCGCTGGGACGAGCCGGGACTGGTCTCTAGCGCACGATTCTCGTCCCCTGTGGTATCCCCAGAGGCCGTTGCGCAACGAATGGTCTTTTGTGCAGGGGCGGATAGGGGAGAGGGGTTGAGGGGGTTGCAACCCTTCCCTCCTCACCCCCCCCCCCCCCCCCCCCCCCACCCTACTTGAGGAGTTTTTTATTATTATTTGTTTAAAGAGAAAACTCCTCATGTGTCTCCCTTATAATTCATAAAAATAATAGAAGAAAATCGTTTTATTCGCAGTTGTTCGAAGTTCCACCGAGTTGACTGATTGTCACTGTTAGGAAAGTTTTTTTTAGCCCTTCCTATAGTTTTGCCTTTACGAGTATATCTTTACTGTGGGAATCAAAAAAGCGTGAACACTCTGATTTAGCTTTGACATAAATCAAACCGCAAGAAGAATAGTCAGGAAACTCAAACAGTATAATTTGTTTTTGCAGAAAAGCTTTGCGAAAATAGCAATAAAATAAATACAGGAAAAAAATAGACCAATTTTTGGAAAGGGAAAATCCAAGCGAACATTTTTCTGATTCGCACAGTAAGTTAAGAGATTTCCGGCCTCGCTTGTATGTCTATTGATATGATATAGGAGGTTCTTTGTAGATTTGTTTCAAGCGACGTTGTATGCAGTACAGGCGGTTTGAAAATAATTTATTGCTTAATTTTTTCTTTTTCCGTTCATCAGTTCAGTAGCAAAGTGACGAAATCAGTAATAAGTTTGTCGTCTTCAAGTGGGTATTCAGTGAAGTTCTTAATCGTGGTTGCCAGCATGCAAGAAGGAGGTCATGGCAAGATGACATGTTTCCGGCCCCGTACGCCCTAAGCATGGAAGCGAGGCCTAAGGGCCACAAGATTTCCCGCGAACTATAAAAGAGTGGAAACATAGCTCAAGAAACAACATAGAGTGATTTAGAGGTTGTAAAATTAACCCAAGAAGTTGTTATTGAAGACTTCATTGGCCTTTTCATCAATAATTCAGGAAAATTCAGTTGTGTACATTTCTTTTATTTTCTATAAATGCTCCAGGAATATCTTCCTGGGTTAATTTTACAACCTCCAAATCACTCAATGTTATTTCTACAGCCATGTTTCTACTCTTTTAAAGTTCACGGGGAATCTTGTGGCCCTTAGGCCTCGCTACGTATTTTATGGGAACCTGTTTAAAACGGACAGCCTGTATAAACAGGTTCGACTGACATGTTTTGTGACTCAATTATTCCAAATCCCAATGGGAATTAATTACCTGACTATAATATGTAAGACAAAAAATAACTGCCCTGATGATGAAATTAACGCTAGGAATTTGTTTTAAAATAACTTTTATAACAAATTTTAGGGATTACTCACTTTTTAAGAAACATTTATTGATTGACTCGTGTCATTATTAAGTTGTCTTAATTGATTATCAATTAGTCATGATGAGTACTTTTCTCTTAGAGAAAAAAGGAAAAACATTAATATTCAAATAACTTGGCCCTATATGCAAATCCAGTTGTTATGTTTTGGTAGAATGAATATTAAATCAAGCGGTAATGCTTGCTCGAGTAAACTCGCTTCGTCTGCTTTACAAATCGGTAACTGATTTCCCCTGTCAACAGGTAAGTACACACTTCAAGTGTTACACAAACAAACCACCCATAGTCAATATTTCTTATCCAAGTATATCGATAAGATAAGTGGATAAGGGCCCACTTTATTCAGTAGCTCAAGGATAAATATCGCTCACAGTAATCACTGTCTCAGTCTCATTCAGTTTGATTCCCTTTTTGTTCTGCATTTAGTGTCCTGAGTCAATCCGCCACCATGCTAAGCTTTCGACAATTTAGAATTGCGTTCCTTATACTGATCCTCAAACTAAAGTAAATCATTACACCGTGATGAGCCGTATTCACAGTGGATTTAGTCTGTGACTAGCAGTTAAGAGACGGTTGAATCTGCATGCTTTCCTAATTTAACTGACTGACATTTCGGGAGAAATGGTCAGTGAAGTTTATATCAGGATATGCTATTTAATTCCCAACAAAGATCTTGTTAAAAACGACGCTGCTTGTCGTGATTTTCAATTGAAAACAATGAGAAGACACTCGATCAAAGTGTCAGTTGGTTCGCATAAGTGTCATTTTAGCGATGTCAGCGATGAGTCCGCAGTGAAGACAACGAAAATCCGACAACTGAACTGAATCACTGCTTTTATCACGTGCTGAAAAGTAGCCTGCTGACAAATTATGTCGGCATATTGTTCCGGGTAAAGTCCAACTGAGAACTGATTATATATGTAATCGGAAATTGAAAACTGTACGATGTATGCAGCGGATGAATCTATGCAGGTCTATCGCCGGCTTGTAAAATACGTAAAGATACGCTATACGTTTGTGTTGTTGTTGTTTATATTTTTTGGATTAACAAATGTTTATTTGAATCATTACATTATTATAAAACTACAAAACTTACATAATAATATACTTACATTATTTAAATGTTTAGGTTGAATATATCCTAGACTAGATTGTATGACTGGGAATGGTTCTTTATTCAAGAACTGGGACAAAGCCAGTCAATCTATTTAGCCTGTAATCATACCTCTTCGCTTTTTTATTTCCGAATCGGTAAACTGAATGAGCTACTGAGTAGAACTCCACTGACTCCATTCTGTCAGACTGATTTTATGCAATGATTCATATATATTTTAGCAGTATAGTGAAGCATTTTTTAGGTATATGAATGACCATGAATCAATGTGATAATTAGATCGAGAAGTTAATTCTACCCTTCCGTTGGTTGTTATTATTCAAGTCGTTTTGTTGCTTGTTTACTTGTTTTTATCAAGTTTTTTTTTTCAGTTATTTATATTATATTTTGTCCATAAAGTAAAGTCGATCACAAAAGTGAGTCTGCATTTGCAGCGCGACATTATTGACTAATCTGCAGATATTAGCTGATTAACTAATTGAATTAGCTATATCAGTAACTAACTGTTAAATTTGTGTTATGAATGATGTTGCAGCTCAACAAATGAAAGATCTAAAAAGAATCATTTATCTCGCTGAGATTATTCTAACAGCCTGCATTCATTTGATAGCAGGTATGTAAACCGCAAAGTTTGTTGTTACTTTAACCTGGTTTTTACTTGAGCGACGCAAGCGCAAGTACAAGCATAAGTCCACGTGCAAGCCCTCCACTAGCTGCCACTACAAATTCTTCTGTTCAGTTCAGTTCATTTTTATTCACACTTATTTCGATTACAATAAATTATTAACAATCATAAGAAGAAGGAAAAAAATAGAAAAGGACAGAGCTATAGCTCAGGGGAGTTGTTCTTATTGATAAGCACGAGTTTAACACCTCGGTCACGCCATGGGGTGTCAGGTGGGGGGGGGGGGAGTTAAGGATTGTAAAAGTTCTCTATTAACTACCATTTTCTTCTTCTTTCTTCTTTTTATACAGGACAATCCACTGTACTAAGCCCGACGTCCATCAGCAGTCAACAAACGTTTGCTGTTTTCAATCAAACAGCAATTGCTAATGTTTCCGCGACAGTACCATCCAATTATTCAACACTGATTCAACATCAGACATCTGTAAGCCCTTCATCGACAGTGAGTTACCATAGCAGCATAAGGAGTACCTCTCCCAGCACTACAACAATAAGTAAGTAAATTACATCACAATAGTGTCAGTTAGGTTACGTTTCCACGGATACGGTTTAATTTCAAATCTACACGGTTACATGATTTTGAAGCCGTATCCAAAAGTACAAGGTTTTTGCAAAGCGTTTACACGAGAACTGTGACATGTTTTGGTAGGTGGTACCTGGACACGGTAATACCTTGCAGTGCCGTCATTTTTATTCAACATATACCAGCTGAGGTAGAGTAGCTACACCAACTTTATTCGCGCCATAAAACAATGGATTTTAAAACGACACGGATACCCCCGGTTTACACGTTACTCGTAACCGTATCGTTTTGAAAAAAAGCTCCACTTTTCAAATAGATACTGATTCCCATCGTCGCCGTGTAATCGGCATAGAAAACGATACGGTTACAAATGAAACTGTGTGCGTGTCAACGGGGCCTTAGAGGACCCTTGAGTGGTTTTCAATCGAGTGACGAAAGTAATGCCTTGGTTAATTTGCTTTACTACGCTTTTGACCTTCTCCTCGGCTTTATATATGTATGTATGTATTTCTGTTGAGAAAATGATTAAAGTAAAGTAAAGTACGCTTTGCGATTGGTTTAAAAAATCTCGTGCCACCAACTCAACCAATCAGATGCAAAACCAAAACCAATCGAGACTTGGTCACACGCGTTTTCCCGCGCTTGGCGCCGGTTACGTGTATTTGCTTCGAGTTCTCGTTGGTTTATCATGTTGTTTATGTTTGTTGTGATTAACCATGTAATTGCTCTGGTTTTGGTGAAACTCAATTGAACTCAAACCGCTCTAATAGCAACAACAGTAGCAGTATTAACTTGTTGTTGTTCTTTGTTTTTTTTCGTCATTAAACAGAAGATGACGAAGACGACAATATTGAAGACAATACAGAGGAAAAGAAAAAGACTGCAATCATAGCTGCAAGTTGCGCGGGTGGAGCTGTGTTGATTCTGGGATTAATTCTTATCGTGTGCACTCACAAGAGAAATCAGTGACAATACATAATTGAACACAGCGAAGCTGATAAGGACGGAGAACACACTCAATACAGACGCTGTTGACAGTAATGCAGAGCCTCTCTACCTTTATACAAAGGCGCGAATAACAGCTAATGGAGATTTTCGGTCATTGTTGACTTGTTCCACTCCTCACGTATGAGGAAATTATATGACGCAGAAGGATGATGGGAAGTAGCAAAGAGGGGAGACGACGTCACTCTATTTCTTCCCCCTCTCTCTCCTCTCTCTCTCCCTCTCTCTCTCTCTCTCTCTCTCTCTCTCCTTCCTATCATCCCCCGCGTCGTAGTTTCTCACAAGAGAAGACTGGGGACGAATCAAGGACCATTATAAAACTATTTCTAGTATCTGAGCTTGTAGTACAGGTGGATTATTCAACGATAATTTTGTGGTAGATCGCGAAGCGCGAGACACGAGCACTATGCTTCCTCTTGTAAAACAATCGTCCTTTCCTACAAGCTACGCTGATATCATAAAACAAGAGATTGTATTCTCTCGGTCAAAAATATACAGACGAGTACAAAAACTGACAGATTCAGCTCTGTGTGTCTGTGCTGTGACGTATATATATATATATATATATATATATATATATATATATATTATATATATATATATATATATATATATATATATATATATTATATACTATATATATATACAGTATATATATATCTATATATATATATATATATATATATATATATATATATATATATATATATATATGACGTATGCATACAGCTGTTTCGAGAAAGGTTGTCCGAAAAAAGCGCACGCGACAATCCCGAAAGGTAATCTGGGATATGATCAGCAAGGTACGTTCCTGACATTGTAGCTGTCGAACCTACTTTTGTTGCTTTCTTTTAGCACTCGCAAACATACGTCCATGGCGTCTCGTGCCATTTTCTCAGATTTCCCTGAAATGCTGAAGTCAAGGAACCGTGAACTTAAAAACTACCCACAATACCTTTCGGGATTGTCGCGTGCGCTTTTTTCCGACAACCTTTCTCGAAACAGGTGTATGTCTGGTGACTATTGAGCAGCATTCCAGTGTAATGTTGAGAGCTTTTGTTCACGATCCCAAGTTTTTGAGTAGACAATAATAGGCAACTGAAGTTTTACGAGAACTAGCTCTTGCTCAACAGCTTAACTCACTCAGTGAACAGCTCGAGTCATGACAGGAATATTCTTTATTGATCAATTAAAAAAACAATTACAATAAAATGATTTCATGGTCACAAACAAGGATTTTGTTTACAGACCTAAGATTTGACTATGGGTGTGAAATAAAATACAAACGGTCTTTTCATTATAATACTCATTACATAAACTCAGTTCTACGTTACTTCAAATACTACTTAGTAAATCTTTTAATAAATGGTTTGCATTCAGTGCTTTATTGTAAGGATGTTATACTTGCTACTCCAAGTATTCGAAATCTACAATAATGTGAAACATGAATGAAAAGATGAAAAGAAAATATTGAAACGAAATTAGTTGTGAGAAATTCAAAAGAAAATGTATAAGGAATTGAATCTGAGACTAAAGTGTTAAACAAATTAAGTCAATTTTCTTTAGGTCTCCGTTCACAATTGAAATAGTTCCTTAAATCCCTTTCCAGTAATTGTTGCCTAAATAAGACTTAATTTTGTTCAGAAATCTCTTTCTTTAGAACATCCCGAAAAATACAGAACTCACAAAAAATAATTTGAACTTGGGAACTTCTGTCAAACATGGCAAAGATACATTTTCTCTAGTGGAAATAGCGTCTTCACGTCGAAACGTTTGAACATTCCGAGTCAGCTCTATGCAAGTTTATATGTCTGTCACTGCGTCTCTGCTAAGAAAGTAACCACGATAGGCAGATTGATACAGGTCACGTTTCATAATGTAACAAACAGCTATTAAAGAATCACAATTCCATTTGCCTAACTAACATCTGGTCGAAGATGCATTAAGATGTAATTAAGAACTCTGTCTCAGGAATCTCGATTGCATTAAAGAAATATGTACAGCTGAAATTATAGCAACAATGTACGCGCTTAAAATTCAAACAATTCCTTGGATCCCTTTCCAACTTTTTGGAAGCTCTTCTTTATAGAAGTAAGCTGCTTCTCACTGAAATGATATTTCTCCTTCTTTAAGATTTCCTTTTCTAAAGCATCAAAAACTGCTCCTGCCTCAACATCTGCCTCAGAAACACACCAAGCAAATTCATGTATATCTCTTGCACTAAAATTAGACAAATCGTTTGCCGAAAAGGAAGAATATAAAAGTTCATAGAACTCTTTACTTCCTCTCTTGGCCTCAAGAAATGCTCGCATAAGCATGAATTTTTCTTCCTTGGAAAACTCAAATACACCACGCCGAAAGACTTCTGCTTCAGTCACATCAAACATCTTACTATCTGACTTTCCTGCTCTTCCAAGAGACCAGGCAACTTGACATAAATGAGTATTGCCAATCTGCCTTCCATTCCTTGAACTCAACTCACTTTCAATTTCTGTGACTAACTTGTCGTCATGTCTTTGGGCAGAAAAAATGAAACTAGAATTAAGACAAGCTCGTGTGTATGAAGCGTACAGACACCACGATTGAACAACTCTTTCTTGACAATGTCAAATGCTGTGGCTTTTGTAAAATTTCTCTTACCAAAGCACACCACACAATATCTAACAGTTCAACATTGCTAAACCTCTCCACACCCCTTGAGACAAGTTCATTGTCCACAGAGTAGAAAAGTTGCTTGCTTCCTTTTCCAGTCATGCCATATGCCCATAGTATCTGAATAAAATCTGTTTTGTCCAAATAAGGTATTCCTCGTCTCAGAATCTCTTCTTCTATTCTGTCAAACAACTCGTCTGCTATCAACTGGTTCTTTGCAAATGCCCACACAAATTCTGCCAAAGCACGACATTCAATCATTGAGAAGTCTCTTGATAAAATTTCTTCCAAGAGAGCATCAAATAGTTCAACAGAACCATTGTCTGTTTTGGCAAATGACAGCGATATTCCAGACAGTTGATGATCCTCAAAATCACAAATCTTCACCTCTCCATTTAAAATGGCTTCTTGAAACTTGGGAAATAACTCAGTGCTTGTCATGTGGAGGTTTGCACATCCATTCAATATCTGATAGATACTTTCATTGTTAAAGAATACAGCACCACGGGACAGAATCTTTTTCTGGCAAAGGTAAACTAGCTTTTGATGTTTTTCTTGATTTATTCCTACAGCCCACATCACAGCAGGCATGTTTTGAGGTAGACATCTGGACAGTTGGATTGAAATATTATCCAGTAATTCCATGTATGTGCTGTTTAGTTCTTGTTTAGCACTTGCTTCTGTTCTTCATCTCTTTCTATGATCTTAGCAATGTTATAAAGTATGGAGATCTTGTTTACAATGTCCATCAAATACTTAGCCTGTTTAAAAAATTCAAGTTGCTCTTCAACTGTTTTCAGCGTCAATATTTTCTTCTCAATTGTCAGTTTAGTTTTAGTTGGACGTGACGACTTTAAGTTGGTGGAGTAGTAGGCGGGAGGGTTGATGAAGTAGAGGCTGTCAGTTTTCACTGTTGGTTTGGTGATCCTGGATGATGGCCATGATGCGCTGTAGAAGTTGTTGAACTCTTTAAATGTACTTGATGGGAACTTTTGGGCCAGAAATGGACAGACTCGCAGCAAACGTACACTTGTAGACAAAGACAGAGTCCTCATTCCATAGATTGAAAACATTTTTACTCTTTAATTTTTGTAAACTCACTTGAATGTCTCCCGTCTTCAGTTCTGTAAATGACAGAAATAGAATAAGATCCACATGTAACAACATAAAATAAAGAAGTAGAAATTAATAGAGAAATTATAAGTTTAAAAGCTAGCTGATTTATATCTCTCTGAGTTATGAGCCTGAGGAATTCCAGGAGAAGTGACTGATGCTCTGTGCTGAAAAATGCCCTACAATAACATTGCATGTTACCATACCAGCAGATTTATGTATCAGACCCTAAAACAAATTCCACTCCCGTTAAAACAATTACTGGTGAAGTCACTGAATTTGGCATGTTTTGATTCCAGTCATGTAACAAAACTCAATCATGTAACAAACTCAATCATGGAAAACTAAAGGAAGGAAATAATTTGACCAACATTTACCAGCAAAAAGTAAATTGTGATGCTAATTACCGTAAATCCTTGAATAAGTGCCCCCTTCGAATAAGCGCCCCCACAGAATCATGAAATTTAAAATATATTTAAATTTAAATGCAATCAAAACGAATGTATGAAGTAAGAGAAGGCATAATTACTACAGATTTCTTGCCAAAAATAAAATTTTATAAAAATGTAACTGGTTCAATTGAAGGGCCGGGGGCATTACCAACCTATATTGATTTTTAGGACCTTTTTTTTTTTTTCCATAAGATTTGCCGCGTTTTTGGAATGTGACCTAAAAATTAGTTACCAAACATTTCCCCGTTATTTTTTTCGCTAGTTTCTCCTTCGTTTTCGAGAAATAACGTGTTGACAAACATTCATTTTTACGGCGGTTTACGCTTTGTAAAGAAACCCGCGTCTTTGTCATTTGAATCTCTCGGGATTGGTTGCAAACCAGCAATAACAGAAATATACGTCATTTTTGCATATTTTGATCACATGTGATGTGCAAACGTTAAAGTTACGTCTTGGGTTATGATTTAGAGTTGGGATTAGGTAAGGCTTAGGGTTGGGTACTTAGGGTTAGGGTTATCTTTGGTTAGGGTTAGTTCTGGTTAGGGTTAGCTTTGGTTAGGGTTAATTAGCTTTGGTTAGGGCTAGCTTTTGGTTAGGGTTAGGTTTAAAGATGTTCTTCACTAACAAACACGAAAATATGTTCATTTCATTAATCTAACAGGCAAAGTTGTTCGTTCTACGTACAAAACATAGCAACTGAAGATGTCCATTTCATGCTCATTTAAAAATACAGCCAACCCAGTGTGTTTGTTTCTTTTTCGTTTAACCCATTGGCGCCTGACGACTTTACGCGCGCGACTACCCCTAAGTTTTTCCTCGGCTATTTTCAACTCAGAGTTTCGAAGTTCATGATTTTTCTGCGTGCAAGTTTATCTCTTTGAAGAGTCTTTCTAAGGTCGCCAGTTCGCATTGTTTATGATTATTATCCATATAAAGGAGACAGTTTAATAGCTAGAGTATTTGAAGGAATCATTTCTTCCTCGAATATGCTGCGTTCTCGGCTTCATTTCTTCTTCTGTACAGCCCACAACAGCTCTTATTAAACGTCAGATACATATTGCAATGCATTCTGGGTAACTGCCAAGCAAACTGAAACGGAATATGGCTCCCCGGCAAGTCAAAAGATTTTAGAAGTCTAAAAGCAGGTCTAAACTTCCACATTTCTGTAGGCCCGGTGCCTTGC
>MU825474.1:32500-106275 GCA_029204205.1 Desmophyllum pertusum | reverse complement strand
CACATCGTCGATCATTCACCTTTTAAGTCACACGGGGGATCAGCTGAAGGATGCCAGGTAAGTCTGTTCCGTGCTTTTTTAAACAAAGTAATGTTAGTAGTGGTTTAGCTAGAAGTAATAAATCAACCACTAGAATGCTCAATACAACCACTCTATTTTTATTGCCGCAATCCCTTACTGAGAAAGAAAGCGCATTGAATAGAATTGATTTACAATATTTTAAACGCAGTTTTCCCGGTAGAGAAACTACAAATTTCATTGACATATATACAAAATCGAAGAGCGGAATGATATGTATATGCGTCAGTGCAACAGAGGGATACCAAAAAAAGCTCACTGCCAAAAATAGCAATCCGGCCTGTTTTACCAGTTTCTTATTCGTCCGAGTGTCCTCTCTTCGGTATTCAGTTCAATTTGGACCGTTGTTATCTGAAGACAGGATTTAACACTTTCTAAGTTTTAACTCAGTTCTGTCTCTCTTGGGTAGTCAGTTCGAATTTGGACTGTTGTTATCTGAAGGCAGAACATTAACATTTTCTATAATTATTTTATTATTTGTTTTAATTCAGTTCTGTCTCTCTTGGCCCGGTCTTGGGTAGTCAGTTTTTAAATTTGACTGTTGTTACTGATCTGAAGACAGGACATTAACCGATAATTTTTCCAAATTATTTTTAACTCAGTTCTCTCTTGGCCCGGTCTCTTGGCTGCGACATCCATAAAATAGGCAAGACAAGGCATGCTGTAATCCGAGTCATTGAAAATAACTTTTTTTCCGTCAGTCCTTCTCAGAAACGCGAATTCGAGGCATAATCATATGTTTATTTTATATTTTTTCAGGACGAAATTTAGCGCATAGCAAACATTTTAAACGCAGAAGTGTCGGCTCTCAAGGATCATACGTGATCAAATAATACCGACAGCTAACGCGTAGCGAAAGTGTCGGTCTGGAAAGCATTTTAAATGTCAAAACGTGCCAAAATTTAGGGGATAAAAGTTTCTCTCTGCACAAATGCGCTTTATAATGTCAATAAGTGGCGAAAAAGCGTAACCGCCAATGTTGAACGCAAACCACCCTTGATGGTGACTTGGAACAATTAAACCTGTAAAACTGGGCCGTTCTTCTGTTACAGTTAATAATAAGCCATGGGTAGATTCAATCTACCCTTATAGCCTAATTTGCATAAAAAAATTTTCGTAGGCCTATAAGTTCGTCATTGAAAAAAGCTTTTTACTGTGGTGGTGGTGATTAGTTTTTGCTTCCCCAGAAATCCGTATCATTATTTTTTGGAAGCGGGGTCATATGTATTTCTTTAGAAACGTCTCGAAAAGGTCGACCAAAATTCACCAGAAATCGGCCCGCCCCGCACCAGAACATCACTTGTATTCTCGTCAATTCTTACACAAGTGGATCGTTCATTCGCTGGCGATCGTAATTTGCTGAACATGACAACTGGGCGTGAATACACTAACCATTTGGCTTCGAAGGAAAGGCTTGAAAACTGAGCGTTTAAAGCCTGGTTTTCATATGATATGGAAACCAGGCTTAAGGAAGACATTCTTCGCTTGATTTGCTTACTGGCATAAGGAGTGGACCTATATGGATCGCTAGACTCTTTTGATTGTATGTAGTTTTAATGCATTCGGCGAGCTTTTTCGGCATTTTGATGACATATTAAGTCCTCCAGCATGGCCGCCAATACTTTCGTGACGTCACACCGCACACACACTATATCAGTCAGTCTTTCCGATTATACAAGATAATGAGTTTAAAATTCAGTGGCCAATTTACTAATTCCAATTAAGGTGCTCTTTCCAGCAGTGTCGATAGATTTTGCTAACTGGCCAAAATTAAAAGTTAAAAAAAAAAATCGTGGAAGAGTCTATTGCCGGCTTAGAGATTTCTAGCGCGAAACCAAACAAGCATGCTTTCTCGCAGGCTGGGTACGGTTAATCGCAGCAAAGCAAGTTCTAACCGACGAGGCCGTAGGAAGAGTTGGCTAAGATCAGACGATATTCCGCAAGATTGAGCAGAATAATTGTTTCATTACTGAATATGTATTCAAAAATTGTCAACGAGTCTAAAAATAAAAGCATCGAAATGTCCCAAAAGTTCTCTCAAACTCAGAACCGCTTTCCAATTATATATAATAATAATAATAATAATAATATATAATAATATTAAACAAAAGTTTAATATTTTGGTCCAAGCATTTCTGGCCGCAGGCTAAAAGTACATCCAAAAGTAAACTTCGGCCTTGAAGCGGATTTTGACTTTTGTACTGCACTGACTGCAGTTATTATTTCTATCCACCAAGTCGATTTCACAGTATTTAAGTTCAGTAGGTTACCAAAAGTAGAGAGTGAGTGTCACGCCAGTGCCTTTAAAAAGGAAGTATTTTTACTGCAATTTTGATATGTAGGCTTATTCATCCTGATGATTACATTTTTTGTCCCCTGGCCTTTAATTTACGACTTAAATCTTTGCCCACCGGTTAACATGGCCGGCTTCAAAATTGAATAACCATCCCCTCGAATCCCTCTCTAGCTTAACTAAAGTGTTGTTACAACTGAAGCACGTTATGGCCTTTCATGACCTTGTATCAGCGAAGACAGACAGAAGCTTCTTAACATCCAAAGCTTAACTAAAGTGTTGTTACAACTGACGCACGTTATGGCCTTTCATGGCCTTGTATCAGCGAAGCCAGACAAAAGCTTGTTAACATCCAAAGCTTAACTAAAGTGTTGTTACAACTGACGCACGTTATGGCCTTTCATGACATTGTATCAGCGAAGACAGACAGAAGCTTGTTAACATCCAAAGCTTAACTAAAGTGTTGCTACAATGACCTTGTATCAGCGAAGAGGGAAACTTGTAACATCCAGCGTTCGTGGAAGGGAAGTCATAGCTGCATGTACTGCTTAAGGAAGTTGAAGATCGGGTCATTAATATTTCCTCTGTCGCTGAAACAGTTTATTTCCCACATATAAGCTTACTTGTTTTAGTGTCTTGTTTCACTTCCTTGTAGAAGAAGATAAAAGCGAGAAAAAGTCGTTTGAAAATAGAAACAAGTTGGTGAAGGTAGAAGAAGCTTGAAGAAAGAACCTTGACTGCACCAGTTTCAAAAATGGTAAGCCCTAGATGATGATCTCTTTAAATTTCTCCTTTCGCTATTTATTGCCCGGCCAAGTAAATATGCAGCTGCAAGGTCTTAACAAAGTTTTATTTATTTTTTTTAAATCCTACAAAATACTGCAATAATATATATAGCTCAAAAGCTGTACAAAAACTCGTCAGCTCCTTTATATCATAATTGGAAATCCGCGGCTGTTTTCAGTTTTCGCTGAAAGAGTAACTCATGTTAATTTATTATTCGTAGTTTGTATACGGTGAAACTAATATAGGGAATGGCATGGTGTAGTTTATGAATGGCCTCGTTAAATCATAAATCAAGTTGCTTAGTCGTTTGACTCAGTCAAGTAACGCTATCACTCACAGTGTTTTCGTTTGCTTTAGAGTTTTTCATCTGCTGTGATCGTTTCTATTCTGTTTTTCTGCATCTTTCATGCAAGTGCTTCAGTGGTAAGTTGATATTTATTTCTTCATACTGTAGTAAATTGAGTTATTTTCGAAGCCATTGTGTACCTATTACATGTCCTTAGTCAAGAACGTTTGCTCCACACTTGTTAATTCTTCTACCTGATTTAAGTAGACTTCAGCAAAATGAGGCTTAGCTTAGAACCGCACAGAGATCGATTGAATGAATACAGCCCACGTAAAAATGTGCTATCGGGTTTTTAATTAATTATTTAATCATACAAAAGCATTGCTATTTTTATTTCCATTTTTATAGACCCCAACCGTGGAACCAGTGGAACATTCGGATGAGTTCAAAGTTCACATCACAGAGAAAGGAACAAAGTACGATGAGAAAATTTTAATTGACGACAAAACGACCTTGAGTACTTCCACGTTCCGGCTCACAATGGACTCGCTGAATCTGACTACCTTTATGACTTCAAAAGTGTAAGTTGAGCTACTTGTTAACCGGGCTCGAGGGGTTGTTTTTTCGTTTTTATTTTCCACGGGTAGCGACTCACCCCGTGCCCCACTCGGCCAACCCTACCTTGGCAGATTGTTGTAGTTGAGCCACTATTTCGTCGCTAACGGGGCATTCTGATCGTTGAATATTGTCAAACAAGCGCTACAATTCAAGACGAGCTGGCCATCGCTTACTTGAAGAGTTGATTTAGCCGTTATGCCGCTAAGAGACCTGAACAAGGAAGTATAGTTTCCTTCATTTCAAAGACGCGTGTGTGAGTTAAACCTCTGAATTACAAGCTTCGATTCATTCCTTTGACAATTTGAATCCCGAATTTTGCAATGAAATTAAAAACCTATTTTATGGCATTTCTATAAGCTAAGAGCCCTGACGAAGGAAGTCAGTATAGAGTTTCCATTTCAAAGACTCGTATGTGAGTCAGTTTTAACCACATACATTTTCAACAAACTTTTCGGATGTCTATATGTTGCAAAACAGAAACTAGATATCACCGCGCTAACTGACAGCTGGGTCTTTTATCCAGATGTTGGCTTTGTCAATTATTATAAGGATTTAGTACTAAAGATATATAGCCGTGAATCACGCAAACCCTTAAACTTTAACTACCGGTTGTAAGCTATTTATTAACTACTTGTTGCTAAAACTTCATCGAATCCGTGACGTTGTAAACATAACGTAGTATAACCAGCCTATCAGAGGCAAAGACTATATCGAGGCTGCTACTTTGAATGTCAGTTGAATGTAGAGACTGACATGACAGGAGAGATACACGCTTGACATTGTGTTCAGTTCACTTTTGCCAAATGAAGTCATGCATTTTGTTAGTTATACATAGTCTCTGACCTGCTTATTAGTGGATTTAGACATCATTAACTTCTCTTAAACCACGGCCTAACTTAGACTTAATTTAAATATAGACAGAGTCTGAACAGAGTTGACTGTACACCATTCTAACTGCTCTCACTTTGTTCTTTCTAGAATATTTCAGTGAATCGCGTGAAAAGTAAGGCAATTTGCTATTTGGGGCCACTGCCGGAAGACTTGCCAAAGCCCGCTGACCTGAGGACTGGATTAGAAAGGGTATGAATATGAGTAAAAGTAGCTAAATAAATTCTGTCACTTTGCCGTCCAACACGAAATTGCAATCAATATATATGGAGGTCCGTTACTATAAAGATCCAAATTTCTAAGTTAAGGTTTCCTTGCACCGTAATGAAGGGCAGATTATGTTGTAACTTCTCATATTTTATATAATATTCGCATGTTTGTGATGTTTCAATGGTAATGGCATGCATTTATATAGCGCATTTTCTATATAGCATATCCAAATGCGCTTTACAATGCCTTTAAAGGTCAAATGCAACGAAATTTGGCATTTTTTTCTTTTGTCGCGAAAACTGTTCTTTATACTAGCATCAATCATACTCAACCCTCAAAAGCTGGTTTGGGACGATTTGTGGCGCTTATAAGGCACGAAATTCGATAATTTCCGATAATTTCCGACGGCTTAACGAAAACGAACCAGGAATGACCGCGCTTGGAATGGAAACGAATTTGCTGTTTTTGTGATGTCATATGTGGTGAGCTTGTTTTCACGCGCGTGTTTTCGCGCGTGTTTTCAGCAACGTGTGAAGGTCGATGCGAAGAAGCTTTTACTGAATTTCTCACATTATATTGCTCTCTTATCATTGACACGTGAATGGAGAACTACGCAGTGGAATTAAAGAACTTACATTTCTTCAAAAAGGCGAGTGATTTTAACTGACATAATTTAAGTTTGTTGTTGTTTTGGAAATCCTGAGTTTCACCGCCCGCGCTAGCTAGCTAGCTTACGGTTTTTAAATTACAATCTCCGTGTTTAGACTCAATTCCTTAGTTTTAATCATTTGCTTTTCGTTTCTCCTTTTTACTAAACAAACCTTCCGTTAAGTTTCATTCAAGAAAGAACCTAGTGATACCGGTAGTCCCGGCAGAAAATAATTCTCGGCAAGTATAAATTTATAGTTGCGCCGTACGTTGAAATTGAATGCAAGCTTGAATTGAGTTTTGCGAGGCTTCGCAACCTAAATGAAAATTGTAAATTAATTGCCACCCGACCGAATGCAAAAATTAGATTAACATGGGAAATGAAATTGTAGAAAACTGAGGAAACAGTTTACTCGAAAAATGCTTTCAAGAGTATTGAAGAATGAAGATTGTCCTAAAACTTGCCGGTTGCGACTTTGAATGGTTTTTGTGTTAATTTGAAATAGCTTCTCATTTCAGCTGCTTTTAGTGGTGAAATTCTGTTCGAGGCAACATCGTCTGTTCTTCGCAGCTACGTACCTTTCTGTAATTACATATTTCGGTATAAGAAATTAATCGTCCGAGTTTCTTGTTATTTGGATTCATTAACTTAAGTTTTATTTCTTCGGTAGTGTTTATAGCGACCTTGCGTTAATAAAAACAGATTTTCAAGATTTCTAGCATCACAGAACCATGCACGTAGGAAACAAATAAAAACGTTATTTGCCGGCCTTTTTATTGTAGGCTCAGATTAGAAAAGTAGTTTGTGGATCTGTCAAATCAAACCTGATACAAGAAAGTTTGCGACTTTATACCTTTAGCTTTCTGCGTTTCGCAAAGGCTGAACGTCGTGAACGACCGCATTCCGTGTTCGTCGTGCTTTTTGAAGGACATTCTTGGTCAATACTTCGCTTTATTCCATAGTTGAAAATGGTCGGTAAAGCATCAGCTTTCAGTCGAAGTCTTCGTGTCTTGAACTGAGATCCCAGGTGTGCCCTAACTCAAGATTCTGCTCGAAGCTTTCAGGGGAGAAATGCACGGAGCAAAGACGAGATGCTGCAGTTGGCGTGAAATCTTTCCTTTTCATTAATCTCACCCATTCCTTGCATCTCTTCTCGTCTTTAGGGAATGTAAAAAAGCTTACGCCTGATTTTGAACAGTTACTACAGTTAAAAGCAGCACAAAACACCATACTTGTTGATGTTTTGAAACTGCAGAATTTTATAATTCTCGCTCTTCTCGCGGACTCGCGCGTGTATGTGACGTCATATGTGGTGAGCTTCCCATTTCCGACAATTTTCCGAAGTTTGCCCGAACGCTTCCGTTTGTGGAAGCGAAAAAAAAGGCGGTTTTCAAAGTCGAATTTCTCGACGACGTTTTGTCCAAATCGTTTCAAACTTAAGAATATGATTATTCATAATATTTCCCTATTCTTTCGACTTAAAACTAATCTTACTAAAATTTTGTTGCATTTGACCTTTAACAAATCTGTTACTAAACACTCTGTTATAATGTCGTATTTTTATTTCCGATGCGAATGTACAATGCGGACCTTCCATGCCAATAACCGGACGTTACTTCCAGCGAAAGACTGCAATCGGAAACAGTTTTGTCTAAGGGGTGATTGTTTGTCACAAGCGAGCGTTCTTTTTTACTTCTTAGCTTGTGCATAACACCCCTTAAAATGCTTAGCCTTTTCCACTTTTCCAAAGAAGGCCATCCCAGCTTTGCGCTCTCCGGTTTTAATTTCAAGAGGACAGTTCGTTTTCTGTAACAAATTAATTTCATTGTAATCTTACCACCCTACCATGGACTGAACGATGTAGCAGTTTTTACGCGATCAGGAGCGAGAAAAATTGACGACCTAGATTGATATTATACTACTTTTTACTACCATCACGTATAAAGCAACCATGAAAATTTACTCAAAGACCGTGATCTTTGGAAGAGCTTGGTTCATTCTGTAGTTAAGTTTTGCAATAAAAATAAAATATTTTAAAGTTAGTATACTGATACTCGGGCTCCTATTTCTGCTAGAGGACAGTCAGTGTTGGAAAACTTTATCAACTCATCCTGATCTTTCTCTTTTTTTACTTTGTTCACAGGTATCTGCAGCTCCTTCAAACACGAAGGTCGTTGTCCGAAAGTACTGGGCTGTTAAAGAACGAGTTGACAAAACTCTCCTTCGCCAAGAAGTGCAGGACTTCTGTGGCCAGTTCCCAGTCTTTCGCTTGCAAGAAGTTGACTTGAGTGCTGTGGCAGCTAGTTTCAGGAACGGCGGAAACGTGGGACGAACTCGTTCAGGTAAATCAGACTAGAAACAAGAAAAAGAACAATTAAGAAACACACTTGTTAGTTGATGAAATCTGGCTGTATCACGTGTGCAAGCTAACTATACGCGTCAGGTCTGCATTTTGTTGTAAGCAAAATTTGTTCCCATCTTATTGAACAGAAAATACATCGCGGGTTTTCAAACAAAAAATTATATTTTCGTTACTTGGAGAAACTCATTAATTCAGTATAAGAAAGTGTTACCATTTAAGTGTCAAGATAAGCTTAAAAAGGTTACGTAAGCTTGCGCGTGCAAATTTTTCAACAATCACTCGATCGATCAATCAATCGCCCTCCCCCTCCCAAAAATAATGATCCCATAATTCCACTCTCGCCCCTGGCCGTCATATATACGCACACCTTCGCTGTAAAACTTGACGTTTTTATCTCAGTCAGAAGATTGCCGTCTATTTATTCACCAAAACTTTATAGAATTTATTAATATTTTGGACCTCGAAAAATTTTATGATGATACAATTAATTGGTAACAGGACTGACTACAGCGGTGCAATTCTGTTCGTAATCACACTCGTGATTAACTTATTGGACTCCTACTCGCGGTCACCGAATTTTGTGATTCATGCATTACTCGTGTGATTACCGAGAGAATTGGACTCTACTCAGTTCTGTTACCATTAGTTAAGTGCTCTGAAATTTGTTCTCTGTCTTAATTACTTTTTTTATTTCTTTTTTGTCCACAGCAAGAAATATTAACCTTGACCTACTTCCTTTGTGTGACCGATATTCGATGCCGCAAAAAGTTTGCGATCCAAACACGTGGCTTTATAGTTTTAAGATCCGTAATGGGGGCTGCACTTATTTCGTCAAGAATTGCACGCTTAATCGGAGACAAAAAGCATTATGCACGCAATGGGCGCACCTGTTCAGTAGCATGGTTTGCTACAAAATTCGGTGTCCTTAAATGAACTTAAAGTCGCGCAGGACCCTTGATCATGAACAAATTCATAAGTCAAATTTCAGTGGTAGGTGTTATCTTCTAAAGTTTCAAATCTCTGCATTTTGAAAGTCGATTCCGCTGAAACTTAATGGGGATATTGGCGGATGATAGAATTACATCATGATTGTCGTTTTTCTGGCAGATCGCAATTTACGGTGATATTTTAAGCTACTGAATTTAGAATTGCGGAAAATCAATGTTTGTGTCCAAGCTTTCAGCTTAGGAAGCGTTCTAAACTTAATGATTGTATTACCCAGTGGTGCATCATAACCTTTTTTGTGATGTGACAGAAACAGATTTTGCAATTTCAAGACTCGTTGAAAGTTATTGCCTTCCAAAGGAGTAAAATTTTACAAATTAGACTTTGAAACGTTCAATCTTATTTTTGGCAGGCTTTTTTGCAATTCCGCTTCTGTCACATCACAATACAGCACACTAAGTTTACCTTCCCCGTGTATCAATTCCTGAAATTCTATATCCGCGACGAAAGCTTGGACACAAAATTGCCGGTTTTGCCCCTTCCGAAGGCTAACCGAGTCAAGAAAGTGTATGACAACAAAAGTTGTGAATCTAAAACTAAGAACAATTACTTTCTAATTACCAATAAGCCGAAAACAATTTTTTTGAATCGATTGTAATAACGTTATAAAAAAAACCTTATCATGAATATTTCGCGTACGGTCGGCATCAGTCGTCACGGTTCGTGCAAACTCTTAAATAAATACATACATAATGAGAGCAAGGGTCCTGCGCGACCTTAAAAGTCCTTAAATGGACATTTCTTGGCTGTAATGATACCGTGTGTATGAGAAATAAAATACAGTCTTAAACTCTGAACTTGTTATGCAATTCATTTGTGTGAAAATACAGACAGCCCTTAACAAAGAGTCACAAAGTTTAGGGTTAAATTTGAAGCGGACTATTTGCTCGGAGTTTGAATCCACGTGCACGTTACAAAGGAGGATCCACAAGGGATTCAGGGGATACATTTTTTGTATATTTATGAACTATATATAACAGAATCCCATGACGCCTTCACGTCATAGATAACCACATTTACTGAGTAAATGTTTAAAAGAACATTTGCCTTGAGTGGTATTTAAGTTAAATCATGTTCCCCAACATGCCGGTCAGGATCCTCCATTGCAACTGGCCTCATGTAGGCTTTCCCTACCAACCAGAAAGAAAATTTCCCAAGATGCCCATGTAAGAACCATTCTAATCACCTCTTCTATCGCGTGACTCGCCCTGATGGTAATGTTTCCTCCCCACCGAGCATACAACGTCCAGTCAATTTCAGTGACTTTGAAGACCATGCATGTTGACTTGATAAGGGTTCTTTTCGTGTCCTCAAGCAGACCTTAGAATCTTGGCATACCGTTTCTATCAGTTATGATTCAAGTCCATTACCTAATCAATACACCATTCTTCTGCAAAAGAACAATTAGTTTATTGACACTTATATTTTCATTTTATTATTATCGATCCTTTTTATTGTCTCGCCTATTTTTGTATATATTAATTGTCACTTTTTCTTATCTTTATCCATCGAAGGCTGTAGTCTGACAGCCGAAAGCTCGAAGTTTTAATTGTATATAGCCAGAGAACGTGGCTACGGTTCTTCAATTTTGAAAAATTAATTTAGGCTAAACTGTTCAAAATTCGCCATCCGTGAAGGACGGATCTAAGGCTTTGTTATGCAAACAATATATTGGAGTTATCATGCATATTGTTTCATGGATCAAATCCCATTGCAACATTGTTATTCATCGTGTGTTAAATCTCTTGGAGATTTCTCATGTAGTAGTACTAGCATTACTAGCATGTGTGCCATGCAAGCTGTGCGGATGATATTTGCCGAAACTAATTATGAATTGTTGGACACTGCCTAATCAGGTAACTATTACTGACCTATCTTGGGGGACCATGGGGCTGTTATCAGCGAAAAAAATTACTCCAATCGAAAGATATTTCGACAAAGCAATGATATAGATCGATAGAAGCACGCAGTGTTTTAACGAGTTGTAAAGCTCCTAGGCTCCCGCACACTTGAGGAAAGCTCTCAGCAAAATTCCTCGCGAGGCAGTTAGCTCAGCTATTTCCTCTCGTGTGCGCTGGCGTTTTCATTGAGTTTTACGCCTCGCGAGGCCGTGAGAAAAATATCTGTCTTGTTTGATAAATGAGCAACTAAGCAACTAACTGTAAGAAGCCAGTTGAGAGTCAATATTTACATTTTTATTTTAGTGGTCATTCTCCCAGTGCACGGTAGCACGGTTGGTTATTTACTGACGCTTATTGATCTCAGTCTCACATTTGAACCTAGTTACTACCTAAGCTCTCACGAGTCTCCTGTAGTTCAGTGGTAGAGCGTTCAACCGGTAGGCAGCGACTCGGCTCGCTTCGCTCGCAAAATTTCTTCAGGAGCCTGATCTCAGGCTAATATAGATTCGACTCCTGTTGGAAGAACTCGAATTTTTTTCCCGAGTAGCTTGTGTCACTACTGACTGACCCACATCTTTCTCATATTTCTCCAAGCTAAAATTCAACATCATCTATTTCCAGTCATAAATTGTTGTCAATATGTTCCTTGAAAGAAACTTGATGATCAGTGTCCGTGTATTTAGGAAGTTTTGAAACAACTGATAGGAGACTATATTAATTAAAGGGAGGGTTTCACGGTTCGGCGCATGTCCATAAATCAAAATATACTTTTTTCGCTTTCTTATCAATGTTATCGCTTTAAAAACCCCACTCACATGTACTTCAGTAATCACATATTATAATTAGTCGTAGCAGAACGACGGATGACCAAAATTCACAGAAGATTTCAGTGGATTACACCGACGTAGTCGACCGTGGAATTTAGTGTTGACCCGTAGGATTTATTCCACAGTTGATGATTTTAGAGTATTTGCATGCGACAATTATGCAAATAGCTGTAAAATTCTTTAATCGTGAAATTTTCACAAGCAAATTTCGCATCCGAGTTAACTCCTCGCTTCCGATTGGTTCATAAACAATGCAATTAAATAGACTTGTGCCATAAAGCGTGCACAGGTGAACAAAGTATTTTGATTTATGGACATGCGTCGAGCCATGAAACCCTCCCTTTAAACACAAGTAGAAGAGAATATTAATCACCTACTGAACCATGAAACAGAGTGAAGCTCACCACTATAACCATCTTAAATTGCTGTTGCCGGTTCAGTTAATAATAACAATAAGTGGAGTCCAATTCGGTCTATAGCACAACCGCGAGGCCGGAGTCCGATTTGTTAATCACGAGTATGATTTCTGACATAATTGAATTCAAGTGCAACTGTCCTATCAAAGTGGCTCAAAAACCATATATACCTTTAATTTGGGGCCGCACATACACAAGGGAGTATCCCCCTGGGGTGTGTAGCCCACATAAAATGCATCACACAATGTTTTTTTAATACTGGTATACTGTGCTTAGCCCCTCGAAAAACAATTATGCTAAGGAGGTGGATCCGGGGGGCACTCACTTATATGCGCTATAGGTGCGTGTCGCTGGACAGGGTATGGTTTTTAAGCAGTTTTGTCTGGAACAGGGTATAACAAACGACATTTTTTGGTCTGGAACAGGGTATCAGTTTCCCAGAAGTTGGCACAAAGATGTCAAAGATCGCTAATTGATAGTCTGGAATAGGATTATATTAGTCAGATGAAACGAAACGCGTAGGAAAAAAGCTTTACAACTACAAGTTCGCAGTGCTGCTTACTAAGTTTAGCCTTTTGGGTTAGAATCAAAATCGTTAAAAATCGTCTCGAATAGGGTATCTTTTTTAACATTTAGTCTGGAACCGGGTCCCAAAATTAGCGTTTTGTAGTCTGGTACAGGGTAAGGGTTTTTATAGCCCTGCGACACACCTCTACCCAATTTTTGGGAGTACCCCCGGGGTGGAGCCGGTCTAATCAGCAAAACGGACACTTCAGCAAACCTGTAAGAAATTATGTAGGCAGGGTACAGAGCCACCTTAAATTTATGAAAAAACTAGGTGGCTCCGAACCCATTTATGAGACCTAAAAGCGATGGCTACATAGTGTATGATTTCATAATATTTTCCAGGAAATATTATCAAGAAAAAGCCGAAATTTTTCAGACAATGTCGGCACAAGGTGGTGGTTCGGTAATAGTTTAGACCTTCCGGTCTCTGGTATTCTATCACAGCTACACCAATAATGTTACTGAATAACGTTTAGTACAAATTTCTATAAATTTTACCAATAAACAAATTGAGATCTCTCTAACGTCAAAATTTGTTTTTATGGTTACGTCAAAAGAGATCAAAGGTGCCGTCCTATTGCTCACCTTTCGAACCTAATAACTTGAAAACTACTCGGTGAAAGTTTTTCTTTACATATTTTTGTCTAATCGACAAAACATACATTTTTACAAATTTTAAGTGCACTCGAAAAGTTATTCTGTTCTACTTTGGAAAAGTATGAGTTTTGTATTGTAGCCCGCACAGGCAACAATATTTGAATTGTTGCCCGCGCGGGCTACATTTGATTTTAGCATATACCACGTGACCAAAAACCAACTAATGAGAGCGCGCGTTAGGTCCAACGAAACTCCAGCTATATAACAATACACCTCGTTTACCTCCCTGCCGTGTCAGCCCATGAAATTATATATTCGCGCTGAATTCTTGGACACAAAATTGCTTGTTTTTACGCGTCCAAAGGCTTCCCGAGCAAACACTCACTAATTAATGCAAAAATAGAATTATGGTAGTTTTAACCCACGGGCTATTGTTAATAATGCATGCAGAAAAGAACGATGCGTTGCAATTGACTCGAGTGTATTTGTCCAGACAGTGATTTGCGCGTGTGAGTATTGAGGCAGAAACAGAATATTTTAAGGAGCCTCTTCATGAATATCCGGAGTCGTCGCACTTCGTGCATGCTATTTTCATAAATGCACGACCTTAAATCACTCGTAGAGTATTTCACGATATACATGTAACTAGTTTAGTTTACTTAGCAGATCCTCGATCATGGCAAAGAATGGATACAAAAAGATCTCCAATGGTGAGGAGAAAGAAAAACTCAGCTTTGTGTCTCTTCTTCTTTTTCAATGGATGAACAGTGTCTTCAAGATAGGCAGCAGACAATCTTTAGATCAGAATGACTTTTTACCACTTTCAAAAGAAAACTCTGCCTGTTTCCTGACCAAACAGCTTCAAAAAAACTGGAACAAAGAAATGACAAAGTGCACAGCAAATGGAAAAAGACCTAAACTATGGAAAAGCGTCATAAAGATATTCTCTGTTAAGGACGGCATGATTATACTATTTACGAGAGCTTTGTCTTCACTATATGGCCTTCTTCAACCATTGTTTCTAGGATATCTTATTTCCACACTGATGTCAGCTGAGCCACAGACAAATCCTCTTCTCTACGGTTGTGCATTAGCTATGTGTATGAATACTTTGATCGGGACGCTTTGTCAACATCAACATCATGATGACTATAGATGTGAGCTGTTGGCTATCAGAATTAGTAGCGCCCTAAAAGGTCTAGTTTACCACAAGGTAAGCACAAATAGAATGGATAGCCAGGCAGTGGTATAGTACCCCGGGGGGGGGGGGGGGGTACTCCCTATATTGGACTATACGGGGAGGCTCCGCCCGAAAGGGGTACCTTTTCAGACTGGAGGTATATAAAAGGGTAGGGATTTCACGAGTTGGAGTATAGAAAAGGGTAGGGATTTCACGAGTTGGAGTATAGAAAAGGGTAGGGATTTCACGAGTTGGAATATAGAAAAGGGTAGGGAAAACTGTCATTTAGGTATGAGGTGGACTGCAGGTTTGAAGTTCTTAGCCATCGTATTAAGACAGCTTCCTTCCACTTCCTTCTGGGGATATTTATTGTTCATTAATTTCATTCCAAGGGTAGCAAAGAAAGTGAACAAGCAGGAGTTGTCGGTATGTGAAAGGGGTACCATTTTCAGAATTTCTATGGAAGGTATATGAAAGGGGTACCATTTTCTATGGAAGGTATATGAAAGGGGTACCTTTTCTGTAAAAAAATGGTACATAAAAGGGTAAGGGGTTGGACCTCTGGGCGGATCCTCCCCGTATAAAACGTTTTTGGGTACCCCCGGGGGAAAGTACCTGCTATAGCGTAGGAATGAGACGGCATGGCTACAATGGCCAATAAGGGAAGTGGCTTTGGTAGTAGATAGCATCTTGTCGGTTACACTGGAATTTCAATAGAAAATGGCCAGTGAGTATTCTTTTCAATCAGCCAAAACTGGTTTGGATAAAGGCAATTCAGGTTTCAATGCAACACGACCATTGTTGTTGGGACATCTCCCAGCTTCTCCCGCATTTGTGACACCCGATATCAATGACCCTTGTCATGTTTCGTCCCTGGAAGTTAATAAAATTTAATATTTCTTGTTTTGCAGACGCTACTTCTCAGCAAGCATACATTATTGGAATTTACAACAGGTCACGTGATTGACCTCAAATCAAACGACGTTCAGCGAATGGAAGGAGAAGTTTTCAAGTGGTTATTCTCATCGGCTTTTGCGATCCTTGAACTCGTCGTGACGTCAGTTTTACTCGTGTATTTCATTGGCTGGCAGGCTCTCATGGGAGTCATTTTCCTGTGTCTTCTTGTGCCATATTTCGCCGGGTTGTCCTATGTTAGTGGTGTGTTGCGCCTGCGCACTGCAGCTGTGTCTGACCGGCGCATTTCCTTGATTAACGAGGTTGTTTCTGGGATCCGCGCCATCAAATCGCATGCATGGGAGGATGAATACCGAGAAAGGATCAAACATACACGAAGGTAGGGAATACATGGCCATGAATGAATTCATAAGGCAGAATTTTAGTAGGGGTGTTACTTTTAAAAGCTTTATATCATGGACGTTTGGAAGCCGATTCCGCTAAAACTGATACTGATTGGAGAATATCTTGTGTCATATCTGAAGCCCATTTTGTGTTTTCAAGTTTCATTGAAAGTTATTAGGTTTTAAAGGAGTAAAATTTACCATTTTAGAATTTGAAACCTTCAATCTTCAAAAATAACAATATACAATACACCTAGTTTACCTCTCTGCCGTGCCCGGGGGGTGGGGGTGCACTCCCATATGTAAGCTATCATTATATAGGTATGCTCCGCCCGAAAGGGGTACCTTTTCAGACTGGAGGTATATAAAAGGGTAGGGATTTCACGTGTTGGAGTATAGAAAAGGATAGGGAAAACTGTCATTTAGGTATGAGGTGGACTGCAGGTTTGAAGTTCTTAGCTATTAGGTACCATTTTCATAATTTCTGTGGAAGTATATGAAAGGGGTACCATTTTCCATGGAAGGTATATGAAAGGGGTACCTTTCTGTCAAAAATGGTATATAAAAGGGTAAGGGGTTGGACCTCTGGGCGGAGCCTCCCCGTATAAAACTTTTTTGAGTACCCCCTCCCCCCCCCCCCCCCCCCCGCCCCCCGGGTTAAAGTATTAACGAAGCGATTTTAAAACAGAAAAAAATAAAAACGACCACTTCACACAATTTTGTGTTATCGTTTTTTCCCTTAAATAGGGTGTCATTTTTCGGTTTTGGGCCTTAAAAAGGATATCAATTTTTGATTTCCTACACTCACTGTAGGGTCAGGGTTCAAGAACCTTCGCGGCACACACCTGTCCTAAATTGACGGGAGCACCCCCCCCCCCCCCCGGACCCTATCCGGCGGCACATACCTACCAAGGTATATAGCTTACATATGGGAGTACCCGCGGGGAGGTGGGGAGGGTGGTGTTACACAACTTTTCTGCTGTAGAATTAACAGATGTTTATTGTACGACTATCTCCAAATCCGAAATTAAGAAGATTTTTTGAATCGTGCTTGTGTTGCGCACAGGTACTAAGAATCGATAACTTTGACTGCGAGCAGTCGGCCTTTTTTCCTCAGATCCTTGGCGCAAGCCGGAAATGTAAAGATACCCCGACACGAGGGGTCATGTTGCAGGGACATGTCCCCGCAACATTTCCTTGTGTGCGCAAACGTTGTGATTTTGTCCTTACAACAACAACATCCTCTTTATTACTCTTTTCAATTATTTCCCTGCTACATGTCCCTGCTACACGACCCTGTTACACGGTAAATGTCCCATCGTGACGGACCATCATAACTGTATTTCATTTGTTTTCAGAGATGAAATCAGCATCATCCGTGAGAAGAGTGTCATTCTGTCAGCTTTTGCTGCCTTGCAGGACACTGCAACCCCAATGGCGACCCTGGTGTCAGTCATTGCCCTTGTGTTTACTGGTCAGACCATCACACCTTTCAATGTTTTTATGCTCCTCTCTTTTATCAACGTACTAAGAACAGGCACTTGCCGTATTCTCGCCAATGCTTTGCTGGAAACATACGACGCTATGTGTCGCTCGGCAGAATAGAAGATTTTCTCCTTTTACAAAATTTGCCTGCGATCCCATGTGACCAGTGTAAAGATGACACAAGCAACGGAGAGAGCAGCTCAACAAATTAAAGGAGAAGGTGAGAGAAGCTTCCATTGCTGATAAGAGAAAAGAACTGGACAAGCCGACGACTTTGCATGTGTCAAGTTTGACGCTTAAACAAATCAAGCGAGAAGATGAATTTATTCTTCAGGATATCGAATTTGCCTCAGTGGCACAAAGTTTAACAGTCATCACCGGACCAGTGGGCAGTGGAAAATCTACTCTTCTCTCAATGATCTCTGGAGAAGTCGCAGACATAAGCGAAACAATAACATGCCGAGGGACTCTTGTTTATGTTCCCCAGACACCATGGGTCTTCTCTGGAACCATAAGAGAAAACATTTTGTTTGGTCAGCCATACCATAAACCCAAGTACACCAGAATAATCGAAGCATGCGCCCTCACAGAAGACCTCCAACAGTTTCCCGACTGTGACCAAACAGTCGTAGGAGAACGTGGTGAAGTTCTGAGTGGAGGTCAGCAGGCGAGAGTAAGTTTAGCACGCGCAGTTTACGCTGATGCTGACCTTTACTTGTTGGACGATCCTCTGAGTGCCGTGGACTTTAAAGTTGGCCAACATATCTTTGAAAAATGCATCAAAGACCTACTGGGTGACAAAACCCGAGTTTTAATCTCTCATCAAGAACAACACATGAAAGAAGCTGATAAAGTGATTGTGTTGTACAAAGGTCGTGTGTTAGAAAATGGAAGCTTCACTGAGCTACAAGAAAAAGGTGTTCTAAATACAACTGTTGACCCGCTATATAAGACTGTTCTGAAGAACAACAAGTCAAATAAGAACTTTTTTTCGGAGAATAAAGAGAAAAGTGAAGGTGCTGATGGCTGTGATAGAATGGTGCCATTACACGGTGAAGCCAAGGGTTTGCAGATATCGCAAGAAGATCGTACAATCGGAGTGGTGACGTCCAAACTTTACTGGAACTACTTCAGAAGTGGAATGCACTGGTTGGTGATTTTTGCAGGAATTTGTTTGTGTCTCATCACTCCAGGTAAACCTCAGTCAATTGATATGATACCATTAGATTTTGTAAAGCAAAAAAACGGTAGTTATATTGGGTTTCTTGCAACTTGGTCCGGCGAAAAGAGACGATCCGCGGAGACAACTGACTCGGATACGAAAGTAAATTACGTACTCTCTGGATATGTGAATTTCTTGGTATGGTTACACTACGTTTTTCTCGTGCAACATGTGTTTCGCAACTATAGTAAGAGTATGGGGCATGGAATTACCTTTTTGTGGAATAAATTAAATCAGTGACGTCATAGGCGGAATAAAATGCGGTGGAATCTCATTAGCGTTCTGTGGAATAAATTAACGGGGTGACGTCATTGGCTATTGTCTTGTACTCACGAATAAAATGCTGTGGATTCTCATTAAATTGCTGTGGAATATATTAAGCTATAACCGGTTTGACTGGTTTGTTGACTAGATTGCCAGGTTTTTTAATGATGCAATGTTCTATTTTTGGCTTGTGGAGGTCATGGTTTGCATAACCGGTTGGACGGGGTTTTTTTACCGGTTTGTTCTTAGTCAACACTGATTGGTCAGTCAAGACTCTATTATGTTTTCAAAATAAAAGTGCGGCTTCCAGCTAATTCTGATGCGTTTTCGTTTGAGAACGTACTTTTCGATGCGTTTTCGCTTATCGTCCACACTACAACGCTGAGCGTTTCCATCGAAAACGCATACATTTGAAAACGCTGTTCAGAGTGGAGACGAAAAAACGAAGCGTTTCGAAAACGGAGCCAAACGAAAATGCATCAGTGTGGACGGCGAAAACGGAGGCTTTTGAAAACGATAACGTCATTCGAAAACGGAGCGAAACGAAAACGCATTAGTTTGGACAGCGAAAACGTAGGCTTTCGAAAACGCTGACGTCATGCGTCTATTTGTCGCATGCGCAGATTACTATTGCAGCGTTTTCGAGTGATACGTTTTCAAACGAAAACGCATTAGTCAGTGGACGGATGTGTTTTTGGTAAAAATGGAGCGTTTCGAAACGGAACCAAACGAAAAAGCATTAGTGTGGATGGGGTCTAAATCAACAATTTCGAAATCATTCCTTGGGAAGGTTCAAATTTTCGTTACCAGATCATGGACAAGATTAAAAGCGTCAATGCATTGTAGACTGCAAAACAGTCGTTCGTTTTTGTCTCTAAACCGCTGGTCGCAAGGCGCGAAGCGCCGACCTTTCGTTTGAAGACCGCGCGCATTCGTTTGACAGACGAACGCAAAAAATACGAAAGTCCTGCAGTTTTGCAGTCTAATGCATGGTTGCTTCATTCTTATCAAGCTACTTTTTGTTTGCATTTTTTTTTTCAGCAATTATAGTTGCTCCTGACTTGTGGCTCTCGTTTCTTACAAAGCAAATACCAGAAGATCAGAAAGACAAGAGAAACCTAACTATCTATGGGTATCTAATAGCTATCTCTTTCATATTTGGCATTATTCGAGCTTATGGATTTCATTTGGTTTCTCTAAGATGTTCTGAACGTCTTCATGACAAAATGGTTGTGGCCATTTTACAAGCACCAGTTCTCTTCTTTGATTCAAATCCCGTGGGAAGAGTCCTTAATCGATTTTCTAAAGATGTAGGCTGTCTGGACGAGTTGTTACCCAAAACGTTTTTATATTCAATACAGTCGGTCTTGTTGATATTTGCATTAATTATTGTGCCAATCATCGCAAATCCCTGGCTTCTGTTCATTGCTGTTCCGTTGACTGTCTTAGTCGTGTACATCTCCAAGTATTACTTGAAGACGTCTAGAGAGCTGAAAAGGTTGGAGTCAGTATCCCGTAGCCCAGTCTTCTCTCACATTTCGGAGACCCTCAATGGACTGGACACGATTCGCACAAGAGGAAGAGAAAAATATTTCGTGGAACAGTTTTTTAGGTATGTTGGTGACTCCTTTATGTTGCACATGCTATTGATGTTAAGACATGGATAGCATATCAGTACAGGTGTAGTGTGTTTCAAATTTATTTATTTTATCAAGCAAATAGACTACGAGCAGTCCCTTATTTTTCTCAGGGATAGTCGAGTGGGAGAGCACGTGAGCGCGTGCGCCTAAATCACCTCCCACGAGAAGACGCGTGCGCGCTCGCCTGCTCTCCCACTCGACTATCACTGAGAAAAATGAGGGACTGCTCGATCGTAGTCCATCAAACAGAACGTAAAAGAAAATAGATAAAAAAAATTAGGTGGCGAGAACAATTTTAAAGAGAAACCATCAGACTTATAATATTATCTCTCCTTGTTACAATAAATTTAATTCAGATAACATTTACAGAAAGTTGTTTAAATACTATAACTAAAGATATACGGTTAAGATAAGAATTAAAGGATTTTATGCAGGTCTTATAGTGAACAACAATGTGTCATGTTTTGGCAAGTCCTAGTTGATGCACTCCGAGCCGGATTCTGATGTTTATTCGCCAATCAGAAATAGTATGAGTGCGCTGAAAGTAGGTTGTCCACATTATGCCGGCATAATTGTGAGCATAATAGTGAGGCAAAAGAATCGAGAATTATACTGGCATAATAGTGCAAAGTTCTTTTTTATACATGTATAGTGCAAAGTTTCTTCGACTCTTTGTGTTCTAGAAATTAAAATAATTTCAAAATGGAACGTTGTAAGAGAAAAGGACTTGGCCAAATCCATTCCCAGATTTCCCACACACCGGCCCAGGTACCACATTTTAAAACCAGGCCTGGTTACAAATTAGCAAAAACAAGAGTTAAATTCGTTAATCAGCTCATCTTTTAATATGATATGATATGATATGATAATTCTGATATGATTTCATGATTTACTCTTAAAATAAACATGTCTACTGTGGTCTAATCATTTATTTTATTTATGTTTGTGTTAATCATAATGGAGCACACTAGTGATGCTATTTGAGCATAATATGTGGCATTAGTTGAGCATAAAGAATTAGCATAATAGTGTGAAACATTGCGCATAATGTGGACAAGCCTAGCCAAATGTTGTTACGCCGGCCGGTTACCTTGTCTCCATCATCGTATGACATGTTGTTGAGCAAAATCCCTGTCAATTCTCGTTGAAGTGGTTCAACGGCCTCCAAAACTTGAATTGTTTTTGAACCGTTTTTCTCAAGTTTGGTCTACAAGGTAATCAAGGTATGTGAAAAAGATCTCGTTTCCATGCTCAGCTGATAGGACTAAAGGGGATGATTTTGAAGACAGCTGATCTTTCAGTAACTTGAGCAGTATGGTTTCCTCCCTGTAGATATCAAGATGTCCATAATCAGTCATACATTTGTATATTATGGTGATGGCCAGTGGTAGATGGCTTGGTGTACGGCTGGATCTTATCGTTTCCCTTCTGATTGGTGCAGTAGCTTTGGCTGCAGCATTTGCGTCTCAAGATGCCGGTAGGTATTGGTGGCTTTCATCAACATTACAAAAACTGTTTGTTTGCATGGACAGCATCAGAAAATTAACAAGTAAAAGAACTGGAAGAAAGAAACGTTTTGTCCAAATTATAGCTTTGTAGCGTTTTACATAACCGAGTTATTGCCAAACTAATTTTACTAGTATTTAGTATGCCGCCGCCATGTTTGTGTCTTTCAGAGGGACACAAATATGGCCGCCATAACATTGCACAAGAAGTAGAGTAGATTCTACAGTCAATATCATTAGCTTTCACTTCAAATCTGTTTAGACATCACTTCTAAATTATTATCACGTCTGAATTCAGTGGATCAGTGGACTTTTTCCAATGCACTTCTAGTGTTTGAGTCCCAATTGCACACATTCCGCTAATATCTATAAAATTTACCCTTGCTGTTAGCTTTTGCGCAAAGTTGAAGATTAAGAAGCGCTTATATTGAAAGTATGATGTGATTCATTGCAGCTTTTGCCGGGCTTGCACTCGTTTACGTCATTCAGACTGCGAATACGACTCAATACGCTGTCAGAAAAACCTCGGATGTAGAGAATTTTATGACGTCAGTTGAACGAGTTATGACATACACCAAGCTTGAATCTGAGCCTGGATACAAATTGGAACGAGTTCCCCCGGATCACTGGCCACAGGAAGGAAGTATCACATTCCAAGACGTATCATTGACCTACTATCCGGGGGGACCTCAAGTACTAAAGAAAATCAATCTTAATATCAACGGAGGAGCAAAGATCGGTGTTGCAGGCCGCACGGGTGGAGGGAAGTCATCTTTTGTAGCAGCTCTGATGCGCATGCCTGACGCTGATGGAGAGATAATAGTCGATGGTGTTCGAATAAAAGAGATCAACCTTCAAGACGCTCGACGATGTATATCCGTCCTTGGACAAAGTCCTGTTCTTTTAGTGGATCGATAAGAAAAAATCTCGATCTTGTGGAGAAGTTTCAAGATGCAGATTTATGGCGAGCTCTAGAGAATGTTCAACTGAAAGAGTTAGTAGAAAGTCTGGAGGGAAAGCTAGATCACAAGTTGTTGGAACATGGTGCAAATGTCAGTGTAGGAGAACGGCAGTTAATTTGTTTGGCTCGTGTGCTGTTGCAGCAATGTAAGATCATCATCTTGGATGAGCCCACTGCACACGTGGATCCAGACACAGAACAAACAATCTGGAACGTAGTGCGTGAGAAACTGAGGGACTCCACAGTTATCACTATAGCTCATCGTCTCAACACCATCAGAGACTGTGACATGATTTTGGTTTTAAATAATGGGCAAGTTGATGAATTTGACAAGTTTGATTTACTAGTGAGTAGGGAAGAAACTATCTTAGGTCAAATGGCTCAAGTTGCAGATATCTGAAAAACAAAAGTCTTCCTTGTTGATGAGACGTGATATCTAGCTACAATATTCACTGGCCAATTTCGATGGGTGTTTACTTGTTGGCTTAGTCGAAAACCTGAACCTTTATAGCCGGCAATGGTACCTTAAAAATCATGTATTAAACCATGTGCATTTATACTAGTCAAATTATATTACGATCGCAAGATTTTGACGGCATCCTAAAATTATTAGAACTACTGATTGCGATATACTGGAATAATTCCACTAAATATAGCGCAAATGGGAAACTTCCTTTATATAAACAGCTCTGATGTGGGTGTATGATAAAAAAAATCAAAATAAATAAATAGATAATTCACTTCTGCTTTTTATCGTTTTTATGACATTTTATAGTTTTAATAGATCTAAGCTTTTATCCGGGGGGGGGCGCTTGCTGAAATTTTTGGTGAGGTGTCCCGGGGGGGACTCTCATATAAAAGTGACGGGGTGATCGTCGGAATTTTGGAAAAGAACCCTTAAAAGGTACTAGAATCTCGTTTTTTGGGCGTGGCTCAAATTAATTTTCACCCCTAAGAGGTACCAATTCTAAGACAAAACTAGTTATTGCAGGAGCATATGCTCCTGGTTCTTGTCATATTTTTTTCCTGGCTTAATTCTTTGTCACAGTTCAAATCTAAACTGTTAATCCTACAAAGCTATTCTTTTTATATCTTCTAGACATGAAATCATTAATCTCTATGCAAAGTTTGGTATCTATCCAGTGATTCCTTTTGGAAATAAAGCTATTTGAAATTTGTTATGTCCCGGATGAACGTGTTTCATAACTGTCACAAAAAACGGATACTTTTATATCATTTTTAAATTTTCAGACGTGATAATAAAACCAAATTACTTACAAAGAAGTAGTCCTTTGTCTTTAATTGCCATCTCAGCCGACTATACATTCGGTATTTGAAGCATAAAGCCACAGCTTTGTCTCCATTGATCGTCAGTGTTTTCTTTACTTTCGTTACGCTTTGGTAACCAATCTTTTATTGAACTCGGAGGCCCGGATGTTAATTTGCATTTTTGGTCTAATTTGCATTTTTGACTAACGGTAATTAGCATGAACCACAAATGCAAATTAGCTTAGCATCCGGGCCTCCGAGTTCCGGGGTGGGGGGGGGGGGGTGCGGCCTGCTTTTTAATAAAAAGAAGAAGTCAGGCCGTGCCTCACGAAATATTGGAAATATAGTATAACATTGATCCCAATCCAATATTCTTTTCCAAGCACTGCAATTTCTCAGAAAGATCGATTGCAGGCTGAAATTCCCATATAATTGACCTCCAGGATTTGATCCTTGATAATACTCCCGGATAATACTAGAAAGCGGCGAAATAACAATAATGCGCGCTTAACCATTCCCTCCTTGTATTCTCTTCCTCGCTTTTTTCATCAACATGAACAGTTGAAAAATCAAACTTTCTCCAAAAAAGTCGGTAAAAGCGCCAGGAAATCCTTTCCCTCGAAGAGATGGCGCAATGCCGTTTCTTTCTTGTTTCTTGCTCATCCTTTAACGCCATAACAAACTGCACATGTTTACGCGATCGTATTTTCTTTGAGTGACATATTATTAATCACCTAAAGCGGCAAATTATTCCCTTGGGACGCTCTCAGCCAATGGGAATTTTACGTTCTCTCAGAGCACTTAAAAAATTACTTTTATAAGCCGTTACAGCAGGCGCTTTTTCTCTCCTTTCTTGCGCGTCTCTTCTCTCGCGCGCGCCCCTAAAAACTCGCGCTCTTCTCCACTCAGCGACTGCTGCACAGGCTATGCCTCCTTTTGTTTTTTTCTCCTTTTGCGCGCGCGCACAATCTCGTTCCCGGAGTCCTCGTTACCCTTGTCCAGCGGCGGAACGGGAAACAAGGACCTCTGGGGGAAGCGATCAGCCATGACAGAATTCTTGAACTTCCGGTTCTACTGCGCATGTGTTCGACTCCATGTTTCAACAAATGAAAACCATGATTCTTGGACTTCCGGTGTTACTGCGCAAGTCAGGCGGATCACTCTATCCCAGAGGTCCTTATTGCCCGTTCCGCTGCTGGATCTGGACAAGGGTAACGAGGACTGGGAACAAGATTGGCGCACACATGCACAGAGCATTGCGGGATTTCTTTCAGGCTAATATAACTCACAAAAACGCGTGGTGACCCCTATTTGTTTACGTTATAAAATGGAAGCAGTAAGGCTATTCAACACATGATTATTTTTTTGTTGTGCGCAAAAATTACTTATACTGTAATTTTAGCATACCAGTGGAGAGCTGTCAAGGTTGACAATGGCTACGTTGCGATGATTTTTAATTAAAAAACACATAAACAGTAGTTGTTATATTACCATTTGTTAAGTATTTTAAAGCTTTTTATGGCCTCCACAGACTAGAGAGATAGTTGTCGACAACTATTTAGCTGTCGATCATAAAACGTTGTCAATAACAAAAAAGCCAGTGTGTGAAGCTAGCCAGTATCGATAACTAAGGCCCTTAGTTATCGATAACTAGCTTCACACACTGGCTTTTTTGTTATCGACAACTTTTTATGATCGACAACTAAATAGTTGTCGATAACAATTGCATGGCCTAGTCTGTGGAGGCCCTTAGATTTATTGTTGCTTTTGTGTATGTTAATGCAAATTCAAAGGGAATCTGCGAATCGTTTTTTTTTTTCTGTCTAGAAAATGCTGATTGAAACTTGATTGCTCTGGGAAATGCGTGGTTACAAGACTATACCCCAATTTTCTTTTTGGATTCCAATAGCCCTTGCGAAGATCTTCTTTTCCCGCATAGTCATAAACTGCGCAAAAATACCTTGGTATTAGGAGACACCGCGATCTTAGCAATTTTTTCGATTCTGTGTCCTCAGTCTTCCTCGGGAAAAGAAGACACAGAATCGAAAAAATCAACGTGTCTCGTGTCTTAATACGTGACAGCTCAGTGACTGACAGCCACTAGCCGTGTTTTTTAACAGTAACAAAACCAGTGAAATGTTTTGTCCAAGTATAAGCTTTCTTAGCCTCCTACGCAGACTTTCTAAAAGTAGGAGGCTAAAGCTTTCTACTCTTGTTTCTTTTATAACGAAAAATGTTCGACCGCTGAGCCAACAAGAACCCCTGAAGGGATTACAAGCGGCCGATTTCCTCGGGGGGGGGGGGGGGGTAGGGGTGGGGGGCTTTTCCTTGTGTACGCTATATAGGAATGTCCCGCTGGACAGGGTTTGGTTTTTGAGCATTTTTGTCTTCCACAGGGTAACCCATACGTTCAGAATAGGATAACGTTGATTGTTATGTAAGTCGTGAAAATTAAAAAATAACAAGCTTACACACAAGCCAAGTAAAACGCAATTTTATTCACCTGTTTACAAGCGAGCGCTGTGTTTGAAAATTCTGCTTCGATCGCTTCGAGTAAACTCGCGGTCACTGGACTCTAAGGCCTATAAAGAGTCAACACACGAACCTACGTGACGAAAAACGTGACTGCCTGATGTAATATTGCATCATGCTAACGAAGACGGAGAAATTCTCTTGTGGTTAATTTTAGCTAATGACTGTGGAAGAGAAATTATCCAGTGGCTAATTTTAGACACTGTCGGATTGCGTCATGTCAACCGTGTGGATTTCGCTTGTTTCTTTGTAAAGAACATGAAAAGAGCACTTACACGATACGAAAATCGAAATTTTCTCTAAAAGTAGGAAGAAATTATCCAGAAAGCTTGTGGAAGAGAAATTCTCTAGTGGCTAATTTTAGACAATGCAATGCAATGTCAACTGGGGAAAGTGCAGTGACTACGAAAAAACAAGTAGTCACGCCAGTCTCGCTAAAGTCCGCAGTTTACGTGAAACCGGAAGCCGATTCCCCGCTGGGATCGAATAACGCGCAAAGGTCACACCGCCAAATTTAGCACATTTTGCAAAAACACTGCTGTTCACTGCTGTGGGACATTTGTCTTTACTTTTTTCAATGCGATTCCTGTAATAAACTCAATACATGTACGCACTTACACGACACTACAGAAAGCCTGTGGAAGAGAAATTCTCTAGTGGCTAATTTTAGATCGAGATGCGGTAACATCATGTCAACCGTGTAGAGGTCTGGGGCTAGTGACCATGAAAAAAACCGGTCCATTTCTAGAAGCGGCCGCCGGGCGTCGGCCGCTTAATCAGAGCGCGCGTTATATGACCAACCGCGCAGAAGATCGAGGAGATCTGAGGACGACATACCCCATCAACCATCTCGCGCTCAAATCAATATGTCGGATCGTCGTGTGTGAAGCAAGAAAAGTACTTTCCTTGACGCTTTCCTTTTATACGAATTTGATTGACTCTTTGCGAGCTTCACTTGTAAAGATAAGTGGTGTGTAACCTGTAACTACAATAACTTGTTCGGGAAATAGTGGAAACTTCAAAGCACTAAGCACAGGAATTGATAACCATGCAGTCCGGAATAGCTCCAAGTCAACAGCAAGAAATTGAAGTAAAACAGGTAAAGTTCAACTCATCATTCAAGATCAATCTTTCTTTAACTTGTTAACTTTCTCTCCTTCAATTGAATTGAAATGGTTCAAGTTTATTGAGCAGCTGACCATCGAGGCCTAGGGGCCGGGCAGGGGGACATGGTCTGTGCTTGAATGTATAAAAACATGTCTAAATCAAATTCCAGGCTTAGACCACAAAAGGTTAAATCAAAGAAAGATAGTTGTCGAAGCAAAATGTTACTTTTACAATGTTGTTACTTCCCAGAGCCCTTGCACCTTCAGATCTCTGCAAGAGGAATGATTGAGCATACATGTATGCACTTGGTTTGAAAAGTTATAATGTTTTGAAATACAGTCAACTCTCTCAGAGCGGAGTGACCTCGGTTGGCTGGCCCCGGCAAAATTTCACTTGTTTGTCTGTAACTAACCTTTCTTTAACGCGGACACCCCTCTTCAACCTCGTCCCCAGGGTGTACTCCGCTTTCAAGATGGCGGCTGGGTGTGCAGAAGACCATGGGACACGCTGCGAAATACTCCACGAATTGCGGAGTATTTTGTCATGTGACACACGATCGAAACTCATCTTAGCTATACTTGACCAGCGGTTCTAGGATCAAATATATTTGATCCTAGAACCACTGGTCAAGTGTAGCGAAGACAAGTTTCGATCGCGTGTCTGACAAAATACTCCACGATTCGTAGAGTCTTTTGCAGCGTGCCCCAGGGTCTTCTCCGCACCCAGTGGCCATCTTGAAAGCGGAGTAGACCCTGGGTACAAGGTTGACCCCTCTTCAAAGGAGGACAACAGACACTTTTTATGCAAAATTCTGTGAAAAATACCTCCCAAGGCAGACACTACAAAATCTGTGCACATTGACATACCACAACACTAATAGGGACCCGAGTATGACTTTCAAAACAATCTCGAGTCGTTACCAGACAAGCTTTTAGCCAGAAGGGCATCTGGGTGTCCTGTGGACACCCAATCCTGGGAGAAAATGATGAAAAATGCACCAAAGCTTTAACAAATTTATGGGGGACATGCCTCTAGGACGCCCACTTTTCAAATTCTGGCTAAAAGCCTGTTCCCAGAGCCTGTGCCCCTTGCTGTCACTGACTAAAAGAAGAGGAGGTTCTGGGAATGATTCATTCATGTTTAAAAAAAATCATTCATTCAAAGGGACTGTAAATATTTATAATACTTTCTATATATATACATTTATGGAGATTTTTTTTCCTATAATAATAATATTGTTCCAGATCTGGAGTTACAGATTTCTAGTGTCAGGCTAGTCATCAACTCTCTTTAAGGCAGACACTTCTCAAATGCACTTGAATAAACCATCAGGCCAAAATGTCCCCATTTTGTAATCATAGTGTACATCATAAGACTAACTTACATACATGTAACTTGACATCTTTTTTGCAGTTTCAAAACTTCTTGCAATACTACAACAAACTGACGGAAATGTGCTTCACAGACTGCATTCATGACTTTACCAACAGAAAGATTTCAACTAATGAGGTACACAACGATTACCCAGTGTCAATTCTGTTTATTTACATGTAGCTATTGCATACAGCAGCTGTAATTTTCCTAGCAGAATGTGTCAATCAAATAGTTCACAATATTGTAAATGTGATCATGATTGTACATGTATAACACACACTGCCATCACGACTGTTTTAGTACTTCTGGTGTTCTGAAGAGTTGCCGTGGTGTGCTTGGAAGAGCAGTACACGTGCATAGCAAGAAATAGTGGCAAAGGATGGAATAGTGAAGGGGAAAATGCTAGTTGTTATTCAGTGTAAAATTATATTCTAGACCTTGTGGGAACACAGTTGTATACATGTATGCTGATGTGAACTGAGTTGGTAAGCTGCATTCAAACTGCATGTCTGTGAACAGCTGCTCCTCACATCAGCTCTTGATTTAGTGCACAACAATAATAATGAAGTGTGAGGTTTAATAGACTGTACAGTGCAATTTGTTTGGTCAAATGGCATCTCATTTCAACTTTATCATATTATTTTTCAGAATAACTGCAGCATGCATTGTAGTGAGAAATTTTTGAAAGTCATGCAGAGAGTTGGAGTACGGATACAAGAAGTACAAATTATGCAGAACGAGGGACTGTTGGGTGCTCCAGACCCTCCCAAATAATGCTTCAAAATCCACTGAATAAGACTGTCAAGTAAATGTTATATTGTCTTCAGCTTCACAAGAAATGAACTCACCGGGTGAAGCAAATGACAAGAGGAATACTAACAAGTTGAAAGGTTGAAATGGTCTGATATAGGATTTCACATGATATGGATAACACGGATTGCAATCCAGGGCTATTGGCCCACATCACTGTAAAATGACTTGTGGTTGTTTCTCAATAAAGGATTCACGAGTAGCAAAGAAACTTTTGAATTGCTCCTTGCGAAGACATTAACAGTGTACTGCCCACTTCAATCATGCTATTTTCTACTGACTTCAATACCTTTGACAACATTTGTCTTTGTACTACATTTCTTTATTACCATTGATTCATAGAAATTATTAAAATCAAGAGACACTTGTCAGGAGATTGTGCTGTATTCTGCATAAAAGCTGGATGAGATGGGAAAATATTTATCATTGCCAATATCTATATAGCCTCCTCGCAGACGTTCTTTGGGCTCGTCACGCAATCTTTCTAGATTGCGTGACGAGCCCAAAGAACGTCTGCGAGGAGGCTAATATCTATATGGATAATGAATCATTTAGAACCCAGGGAGTCTTGGTATACCATCAAGCTCTATTACAGCATTGAGCAAGCTTATTCCTTGAGGAGCCCAAACGTGTGACCACTTTTAATGAATTGACATTCCTTCGTGTATGCAGACTATACAATCAAAAGCCAAAGTTGCCAGCATGAAATAATGTGAATTCGTTAAAATACTAAGTGGTCTCACTTTTGGGCTCCTTGCTGTAAGTCCGAGGGCTTCAAGACCTCTTGAGGGGCTTATAATTTAGGGGTGAGCTTATCAGCTACAGCAAGTGCACACATAAAAGAAAAAATCTCCACACAAAGTAACAAAAAATAAATGTGGTGGACCGATAACTCTAAAAACTTCTATTTACCCTAAATATTTTTATTTCTATTAGTTAATGTCTTGGTTTATCAAGTTGGCAAGAGGTGGGGGCTTAATAGAGATATTCTGATTTGCTGTTTTTTAACAATAAAAAATTAGACAGCAAGCTCAAGGTTGCTATCGGCTGATAGTTGGCGAGGGGCAAAGGCTAAGTCCCGAGTCACCTATCAAAAGTCGATAGAAACTGAGAGCGAGCCGTCTAAGAGACCGATCTATTCAACAAAAATGTTCAGCACTTGAAAGTAGTTTATTTCCAGTTTTGCATGGTTTGTGGTTTCGGCAATTTTACTTGCGTGTGCTCCCAGGGCAGTCTATCGAAAATTATACCGCCCTTGCATAGCCAATCAGATTGCGAGTTTGCCTAATAGTTGGTCACTGGGTTATGCTAAGTTAGCCCTCTCAACTGTCAAAGCCTGGTTATTAAAGCGAAGAGTACTGGTATGTTAAATTTGAAAGGCCCTGTGTAATCTTCAAACCATGGAACAAACATTGCACAAGTTCTACATTCTACAACCATTGGTTACAACAACTTGTCTAACAATGCACTGTATTTTAGTACAGTCAAAATAAAATAATAAATTACCTACTAGTCGGAGTCTGAATATGCACACAAGTTTTTTTTTATCTCTTTATTTACCGTTACCTTATAGCACGTTTTGAAAATATTTTTGAGTTAAAATAATATATTAAAATACAATATTTCATAAAAATTTGTTATGATGTGTATAAACTAAACACTATGTTATAAACAATATATGTATAAAAATACTCAGAATTTTTTTGACCTATTTACGCAAATTAATTCCCCTACCTAACATAAAACAAATAGAATAAGGAAGTTTTATGGTATTTGTCATGGATATGGTTAAATGGTCAAGCACAATACAAAGACATGTGGGTGTCCAATTACAACTCTGTAATAATTGGATCACTGAAATTGGACACCAACGCCACTTGTGCATCAATTATGTGCACTTAATAGGTTCGTTCTTGCCGTTTGTCTACTGTTGTAAAAAAAAGTTCACACTGACTTAGCTTCCTATTCCTGAAATGTTGTATTGATACGATTAATTGGACCTTGTGTGGTACAAGTCAATTCAGGGAGTAATCATGCTTGTAATTTTACACACCTGATAAATACATGAATCCACTCAGTCCAATAATTATTACTATAATTTGTCTCAGTGTTGTTCCAGAAAATATCCATATGTTTTTTTGGTTTGAACCCTTCTGGGAATTCCAGTTTAGATTCATACTTTCCTTTACAAATGTTGTCTTTTGAGACCGCCATCCCCCTCAGAATTTCCAATGACCTTCCTTGGGGTGGGTCAATCAATCAATCACTCAAACTTTATTGATGTGTCAAGTCTTTCTAGCTCAATTTTTCAATTGCACTAATTGGTAACACCTAACTTTGGGCATGGATATTTTCTGTAAAGTTCTGTACATTACTAAAATAGGATACATATAAAAATTATACTGTAACAAGGTGACTCTATTTTTCAGTACATGTTTGACCTTCAAGGAGCAAAATCTGGCTTTAGGACAATTAAAATTACTCAGGTAAGGAGGGGGGGGGGGGGGACTGCCCCCTCCCACATACAGTAATCAGAGTAGTTTTGTATTCTTATCATATTACTTTGCTTCTTGACAATCAAATGGAAAAAAATAGAGGCTAGCAATAACCCCAAAGCAATGCTCTATCAAAATTCCCAAGAGTGATTGCATCTAATTTCTCCTTACAATAGCACTGCAATGCCAAGCAGACAGGTAAGGAGAAGATTGTTACCGATATACAAACACGAAAGTTAAATTACCATTTAAATGTATTGGTAAAAATGCTAGCAAAACTGATCCTACGGTAGCGCTTTTTATGCTTTTGCAAAATGCTCTGAATAATATTTTGCAATCTCGTCCCCAGGGCCATCTCCGCTTTCAAGATGGCGGGTGGGCGCGAAGAATACCCTCTGGCGAAGAGCAGGTCACGTGACCACAAAATTAGCCAATCGCGAGCCCACCGCCATTTTGAAACAATCAAAATCTCCAATATTTTTGGAGACACGTGACCTGCTCTTCGCCAGGGTCTTCTTCGCGCCCACCCACCATCTTGAAAGCGGAGATGGCCCTGGGGACGAGGTTGTAATATTTTGCCCTTGGCTGTAAAAGACTTGCACATAGATACATGTATGTTATTCCACTCATGGATCCCTTATGTGCTGTGCTTTCCACACTCCACTACAAATGCCGCACCTCTCTCATCCTACAGCATGTTAATCAGTTAACCGGGACAGCACTTGTTTTGTTTAGGGCGAGGGACGGCTTGAGAATAACTTTCATCAGTCTGGTACTTATTTGAAAAGTCCACCATATAACCTGACTCGGATGAAGTCAGTTGTGAAGATTTTAAAGATGTACCTCGTAAAGCAATACAATCCCCCAGCTCTGGCTTTTTACTTTCACCAGATACACTAAGGATGCCTTGCACCAGCAGCCGCATTGATTCATCTGAAATAAAAATAATATCAACACAAATATTGTCACTGACTTCAAGACAGGTCTGCATAGGTTGAGGTTAAGTTGTGTAAAAACCTGGGGGGGGGGGGGAACTCCCATATGAATGTGACGGGGATGCTCGTCAGAAATTTCAAATTACACCCCTAAAAGGGACCAATTTGGGCGTGGCTCAAGCCTTTTTGACCCCGTCCTGAACACCCTAAAGGGGACCAAAATCCGTAATTTACACCCCTAAAAGGGACGACGAGCATCCCCGTGACTTTCATATGGGAGTTCCCCCCCCCCCCGGGTAAAAACCTAGGGATCGGAGGAGCCTGGCAGATTGCTCATCAGTGCCAGAGCTCAACTCTGTTTTCTGTGGCTTGAAGGGAGTATTGCTACAGTGGTACTACCCCAGTACCCTCTGGCATTTTAGTAAGATTATCCTACCATTTCTCTGGTATCCATTCACGTAAAATCAAGTAATTTATACATGTACTCCTAGGTGGAACCAATCTCGTGCCCAGAGTCAACGGTCTCCTCGGTCAGCGGGTCGTCGCCAGGTTAGACTCTGGGGGAATGGAATTTTGAATACCAGAAATCTGGTGTAACGGCCATTGTTTGTTACACGAGACAGCCAATCAAAAAATTCGATATTTATTCCATTCCCCAAGAGTCTAACCTGACGACGACCCGCTGACCGAGGAGACCGTTGAGTCTGGGTACGAGATTGAGGTGGAACTTAAAGAACTTTGCAGTGGCACCTCTCACATAGGCCATGAGGCAACATGCTTTGCTGCTATTCAATAGCTGTTACAGTTGAGCCTGCAGTCAAATATTATTTTGTTTTCAAAAGTATGCAAATGAGGCTGATGGGTCAATACAATGCCAGATTAGCCTGTGTACATCCGCCTCCTCCCCTCAAAAAAATCATCCTCTCTCGCCGATTTTTCCTGGAGGGGGGAGATGACGGATGTGACACAGGCTATGCCAGATTGACCCTTTCGCCTCGTTTACATGTCAAACCGCTGACATCTGTAATGTAACAGCTATTGACCAATATGAGTGATTATGCAGCCTCTTATTAATTACCAATTTTTACTCTGTTTGAAACTGTTTGTTATTGTTTGTATAGAATCATGGCATACTCAAAAGAAATATTAATATGTCGAAGCTAACAATCTCATCAATAATTGAGATAACTAACCTATATTTTTGTCTTCTTTAGCTGATGTTGGGAACCTAAAAAGCACAATTAAAATAAATACCCTTTGAAAATTTACACCTGTACAAACAGAAGGTGTTGCAAGAGTCTGGCACTTTAAGGTGGCGCAGGACCCTTGTACATGAATAAATTCATAAGCTTAATTTCTGGGGTGGGTGTTGTCTTCTAAACCTTCAAATCTCCGAATTTTGAAAGTCGATTCCGCTGAAACTTAATAGGGATATTGGCGGATGATGGAACTATATCATGATTGTGGTTTTTCTGGAAGATCGCGCTGTACGGTGATACTTTAAGCTTCTAAAGTTAGAATTGCGGACATGCAATTTTTGTGTCCAAGCTTTCAACTTGAGAAGCGTTCTAAATTAAATGTTTGTATTACCTACTGGTAGATAATAACCTCTTTTGTGATGTGACAGAAGCAGATTTTGCAATTTCAAGACTCGTTGAAAGTTGTTAGCATCTAAGGGAGTAAAAATGTGAAAATTAGACTTTGAAACGTTCGATCTTCTTTTTGAAAGGCTTTTTTGAAATTCCGCTTCTGTCACATCACAATACAATGTACTAAGTTTGCCTTCCTCGAGTATCAATTCCGGAAATTCTATATCCGCGACGAAAGCTTGGACACAAAGTTGTAGTTTTTCCCGTCTCCGAAAAATCACACGAGTCAATAATATATTCAACAACGACGGCCTTTAGAGCTGTGAATCTAATTATGATAATTTGCCGTATTCCAGTGCACGTGCCGTAAAAATAAGTACAATAACGTGGTAATTAACCGCGTACTTTTCAAGGTGAGTGAAGATTTTGAGAGTTTTGTAGTGCACAAGAGAAAGGCAAGGCCTGATACATACCATCGCCAGTTATATAAAAAAACAAGTGGATAAATTATTTTTCGCAATTTTCAGCATGCAATTTCGCGCCACGTGTGCCGAACGCTGTTGATTTACATTGCAATTTCTGTGCACTGAAATGCTTTAATCGAAACAAACTGAACCACCGTAAATACACGTGTACACCTTTTTACGTTTCAACTAGTGGTGATGGATTACGGTTTGATAATTTTGAATTACCTGTAAAAAATACCGTTTTTCAGTTGAAACAACGAGCTCTCGAAATAGTATTTTTCGAGAGTGAAATGCACAACAAGCTCGTACCTGAATATTTCAATCGCACGTGTAATTACTAATACGCCGAAAACAGCATTTATTGAATACATTATTAATAAGAACGTAAAAAAAATATCCTCATAAATATTTCGCGTATTGTCGGCATCAGTCGTTATGGTTCGTGCATTCTCTTTAAATAAATACATACATAATGAGAGCAAGGGTCCTGCGTCACCTTAAACGCAGTCTCGACTAATTTTTTCTACAAAAGCTGAGCAGAGCAAGCATGAAATTTTCCAGCTGCGAATATCATGAAGAAAAGAGACACTGCCAATAAACGTCCTAAAATGTAAGGAAATAAAGCATTCAAATACTAAAATCCTTTATTTGATGGTTTTACATATAATTTATATACATTGTATTGTGCAAACATTTTGCTCATTGCTTAGTCATTAATTTTCCAGTGCATGTACAGGCCAGTGAGTTCGGAAAATTACTGACAGCAAATCACACAATAAAATGTACACCTTATGTGATAGGTTTTCAGTAGATATAATAATTATTATACTTACCAGCCAATAAAGCCGTGTTCTTGGCAAAACTGATTCAATTTGTCCTCATCATATGGATATTCTTCCAAGTCACACTGGAAAGATAGCAAAACTGCTTAGAGATATTGTGTAAACAAGGGGTATATTTTTTATAAATAAACCGTAAAATGATTTGGTAAATCTCTCATTTCCTGCCATGCACAAATAATTTACTGCTGACCAAAATTACAGACAGCCGGATTACAAACAATGAACTTGAAAAATGTTGGCTACATTGTTCAAGATGTACATGTGTCAATCTGTGACATATAGAGCAACATGCAGTTGAACCTCTCCACAACGGCCAGTCCCTGCATGGTGCAGAATTATCTGGCCGTTGTAGAGAGGTTTCAATAAATAAAGAGTAAATTGTATGGATCGGCGCACAGTCAGAACGAAAATCCCTGGCCATTGTAGAGAGGTGGCCATTATAGAGAGGGGCCATCACTGGAGGTTTGACTGTAGTTTAATTCAGATCTAGATTAACCTGCGATCACGCCAATTTTTTGCGCTCCTTATTCTCTTTACTTACGAAGAGTAAATGAGAGCGGGGAAAAATTCGCCTGGTCGCAGTTATAGTTTCAGATTATAATGTCTCACTTTGTTTGCTAGCAGAAGAACTGGAATTGGCTTCTCATTGGTCAACATCACTTTTTGATTGACATCCCAGTGCCACTGGTGATTAGTAAAGAATGAAAAGTATTAAATTTAAATTTAAATTGTTTTTAAAATAATTTAACTTTAGAAATAAATAACACTTATCGTTAAATTGGATGATAATAATTATGAGGGACTGATAGTTTATTGCCTCCCAGGAGGGGACAGTAGTTTTCTAGAAATAATGTTGAATAAAATTTGTACCCCCTGCAATATTTATAAAAATAAATGTCTGTTTTGTTTTCAAAGTGTTTGTTATAATAATTACTACTGACAGTCTTTTAATTTTATGTTATGTTTTTGTTGGTTTAATAGCCACTATCATGTGGTCTCAAAATTTAACCCCCACCCCCTACTTCTTTCTTCAAGAAGGTATAAAATACCTAAAAAAAAGTACAACTTCCAGACCCCCCCCCCCCCCCCCTCCCCCCTCCCGCAGGACGTAATAATAATAGTACATTTTTATAGTTGGCCTCACTGCCTCAGGCAAATAGCTTTGTATAGTAGTGGATACTGCCAAGAGAATCATGGGTTGACCAAATTAATTTCAAAAACAGAATTTAAGAAGAAGAAGAAGAACATTTTGTACCTTTAGAACTGCTTCAAATGTAGCTGGTCTGTTGAAAAAAAAAATAGTATTCACAGCAACCAGCTGCAATTTTTGCTTGTTGGCCAATTATAGGCTGGGGTATTGAATGGTCTAATTGTGAGCATTTGCGAGCATGTGAGCATTTGCGAGCATATGCATGCGAGCACAGCGTTTTCTTTTGGGAGCATGAGCATTGATAAAAGTTAGCTTTGCAAGCAACAAGCACTTTGCATAAAACTACATGTACCTTCACTAAAAAACAAGCATGCGACTTATAAAAATATGCGAGCATGAGCAATTCTGAGCATGCACCCACTAATAAAAATATTTTTTGTGAGGGCTTTAAAATTTTGAGAGACCATGCATTCGTCAGATTGATTACCGACTTGATTACCAACAACTTTACTGACAATGAAAATGTATGGTGGATATTTTTGCAAACTTTGTTTTATTAAGTTTATTCTGAAAACAAAGTGCTGTATTAAAAAATTGAAGAATGTATTTATAGTAGGGTTCTAAAATGTCTGCATTATTCTTAATATTATTGATGGCTCAGAAGTGGAAGTCGCCATAGACTGCAAAACAGTCTCTCTTTTTCTCGAGATATTGTGCGCAACGCGCGAATTGAGAGGCGCGAAGCGCCAATAATCCACGCGCGAGCCTCGTAAGAGGCGAGAAAGAGAGACTGTCCCCTTTTCATACAACAAATTCGTTCCGACCAGGGGGTCTGATGCTTCCGCTAAAGTGTCAAAAATTCCTTAACAGCTCTGACTATACAGTGAATTCGATACCATAAACGTGACCTGAACGTGACACTTCACTTCACTTTTGTCTGCGTGTATTCGTTTATAGAGTCATTGGCAATGTGGCGAAAAATTCGTTGTTGAAGCCTCCTACGCCTAATAACTGAGCTCTATTCGAGAAATCCTAAATGACCTTCTTCCTCAGATAATTGCCGATTATGTGACTGGTATTTTCAGATGCAATTTGGTAACGCATTTCATCCGAAAATATATTTGTTAATCCGCATGACAAAACGGTCTCCGCTAGCCGTGGACGGAGGAACTCGTTTGTCCCCAAAATGTTGCTCTTCGTGTCCGTTGAAGGTGGGGAACTTTGCTATTATTCAAGCAAAATGTGGCGAGTCGAGAATCCCGGTGGAGCAAAACAACACGCTTTCCAGCTGTTCGAGTTAATCAGCTCATCGCTTTCGAACGGAATAATAACAATGATCGTTGCCTTTCCTAAATCTGTTGATTTTGTAATCTTGGTCGACATCGTGTCGCTTGACTGGACTAATGCCTTTTCCGAAATCCGAAGTACAGCGATCAAAAACTCCCTGCTTTTGACTTGCAAGCGCATCAATCAAAGTCCGGACTGTCTTACCGCCCGCGAACTGATCGATGTTTGACGCTGTTTGTGGTTAGGCCTCCGGGGACAAGAATGATGTCTGATGACAGATTACGTCGAAAACGGACCAATGGGAATTTTGCGTTTCTCCAGCAACGCAGAATTCGGAACGGATTTCATGTATGGAAAGGCGACAGTCCGTATTTATAGCGTCTCTCCCCAATCCCACTCGTAATTTCACGCTCGTTCCAGATCCTTCGGCCGCGTTCAGCCCGACACTCTCGCGCGAAAATAAGGACTGTTTTGCAGTCTAGGTTTTTAGCCTGATGCCAGCACTTAATGAGAATGCTGATTACAATAATCTGCAATAATACGGCTTATCTGTGAGTATTACAGTATTTAATTAGAATAATATTGGTTACCTTGTTAAATCAAAAACAATGATTGCAGCAATTCTAAAAAGAAACATAAAAAACAGGAATTAGTATCTTTTACCTATTGTAACAATAAAAAACAAAATCATGCAGTCAATAAAATTAATTGAAATTATATACTGTAGTTCAATGTCAAGTTTAAGGTCTTGTCAATGTGTTTGTTATTGACTTTAAATTAAAGGGACACTGTCCCGGCGTATTGCTCAAAACTGTTATAAATGCATGAAATGGTCCCTAAATCTATGAAATAAGAACTGAATAAACTCTAACTAAATGATAAAAAGCAATTTCTTCAAGAAATTTTATACTGCAACAAAATTTTGGCAAAATTTCAAAGATTTCCGAGCCCAAATTTGAAACTTTGAAAAACTGACATCCTGACAGTTTTTCAAAAATCCATATTGCAATCCATTTCCATCCTCGCTGTCGTTTGTCATCCTCACTTCCTAATGGGTTCCTGTCATTTGTCGAGTGCTATTCTACAGAATCAAACCATTATTGTTCAACTTCCTATGATCTAGATATGTTTCTGAGCTTCCCCAAATCATGCTAAAATCAGGACAGTGTCCCTTTAAGTTTGAATTATCCAGCATGTCGTTATCTGATTAAAATTTAAAACCAACCTGTGTCTATTTAAAGTAAATAGTCAACAACAAAATTAATAATGTTAATTACACACTTTATTTGTTTTACACACTTTTCATTTATTTATCATTAACACAATTTGACACCTGGGCTTTTTTCAAAAAAACGGCAATCTAACATCACAGATGCCTATTTCTGGCCGTTATCGCGACCTTTACTGGCAACTGTCTAAAACTTAGTCTGCAACAAAGAAACTAACATCCCCTTCTACTTAGAAGCAACAAACTCAATATTTTCCTTGGGCATGCACATAAATCAAAATTTGGACATAGTTTTTGGGTTTAAAAAACACACCACACTTCAGGCTTTTTGTTTCTTTTTCTTTCTTTTTTGCCTTTCTTTCTCTCCTTTTTCTCTCATTTTATTTTGTGGTTTTGTTCGCCTTTCAACCAACTTTGTTCACGTTGGAAAAGTTTCCACCTAAACGTTGGTGAAAGTGAACTATTTCAACAAAGAGTGTCAATGGTAGGGAAGGTCATGTTTTTTGGTGATTTTGGAGGAAAAATTCCAAGTTGTTTTTTGTGTGTCTCTGACCCAATTCAACGTTTCGTGCTCAGATAGGCATGCTTTGTTGGACATTTTCCTACTCTATCAGTTGAATATCAAAGATATCCTCTGGCGTGAATAGTGATGACGTCACAAGTGGTACAAGTCCGTGGTCTCGACTTGGCCAGTGTGTTAATCTCAGATAGTTCACTTGATCACTTGTCACCTTTGTATAAATATACTCTTAGCAGACTGTGAGACTGCTAGAGATAGGGTTACAGTCTCAATAATCTCATAAACCTTAGAGTAGTTAAAACTACTACATGTGTATTACCAGGGTCACTCAAACAAATTGACCAATCAGATTACAGGGCACGAAAAATAAATCCCTACTCTCAGAGGGGAGGGGAGATACTACCCTACTCTCAGAGGGGAGGGGAGATGCTACCCTACTCTCAGATGGGAGGAGAGATGCTACCCTACTCTCAGAGGGGATGGGAGATGCTACCCTACTCCTCAGAGGGGAGGAGAGATGCTACCCTACTCTCAGAGGGGAGGGGAGATACTACCCTACTCTCAGAGGGGATGGGAGATGCTACCCTACTCTCAGAGGGGAGGAGAGATGCTACCCTACTCTCAGAGGGGATGGGAGATGCTACCCTACTCTCGGAGGGGAGGGGAGATGCTACCCTACTCTCAGATGGGAGGAGAGATGCTACCCTACTCTCAGAGGGGATGGGAGATGCTACTCTACTCTCAGAGGGGACGAGAGATGCTACCCTACTCTCAGAGGGGATGAGAGATGCTACCCTACTCTCAGAGGGGAGGAGAGATGCTACCCTAACTCTCAGAGGGGAGGGGAGATACTACCCTACTCTCAGAGGGGAGGAGAGATGCTACCCTACTCTCAGAGGGGAGGAGAGATGCTACCCTACTCTCAGAGGGGATGGGAGATGCTACCCTACTCTCGGAGGGGAGGGGAGATGCTACCCTACTCTCAGATGGGAGGAGAGATGCTACCCTACTCTCAGAGGGGATGGGAGATGCTACTCTACTCTCAGAGGGGACGAGAGATGCTACCCTACTCTCAGAGGGGATGAGAGATGCTACCCTACTCTCAGAGGGGAGGAGAGATGCTACCCTACTCTCAGAGGGGAGGGGAGATACTACCCTACTCTCAGAGGGGAGGAGAGATGCTACCCTACTCTCAGAGGGGAGGAGAGATGCTACCCTACTCTCAGAGGGGAGGAGAGATGCTACCCTACTCTCAGAGGGGATGGGAGATGCTACTCTACTCTCAGAGGGGAGGAGAGATGCTACCCTACTCTCAGAGGGGATGAGAGATGCTACCCTACTCTCAGAGGGGAGGAGAGATGCTACCCTACTCTCAGAGGGGAGGGGAGATACTACCCTACTCTCAGAGGGGAGGAGAGATGCTACCCTACTCTCAGAGGGGAGGAGAGATACTACCCTACTCTCAGAGGGGAGAGGAGATGCTTTAACCCTACTATCAGAGGGGTGTTCAAAGGATTCTCAAGGACAAAAGTAACAGGGTTTTTTGGGATAAATTAGGATCGCTTATTTTCCCACTGGAACCAGCATCGACAAGAACATAATAAAACATTTCCCATCATCAACTAAGATAAATTAATTACAGAACCCCTAACATAAAACAGAAAATAAAGTCAATATTGAATAAAAATAAGCCTTACGCATATTTATAGTAAAACTCTTGTCATGTGTCCAAATCTCTCGTGACCAGCAACATCCCTGAAAAAAATAAATAACATTAAACCAGCTCCTGTCATTGTAAGCTATTCAGAATTCATCAAAGCAAAATACTGCCAACTGTGATGAAGGGCTAATGCTCAGCTTTCCAAATTTGCTATGGCAGTTAATACATGTAGTTCAAGGCATGGCATTCATGGGAACCAGGTTTTAGAGTATTTAATTTTAATTTATTTGTATAGATTTAAATGCATTGTTGCTCCAAATATAGTATGTAAAATGTGGAATGTTAGTTTTAGTATTTTAATCGTATATTTCTGTAAACTTGATTTTTTTTTTTACCTTGGATAAATAAAGATTACATTTTTAAAACCGAATTATCAACTTCAAATAAATAATTTCTCAAATAAACTAGTTACTTACCAAAGCTGGAGATTAATCTTTGTCTTCTCATCCCAGTATATGACTTTCAAAGCAAAATCAACTCCTATTGTAAGCTTGTAATTTGGTGAGAAGGAGCCTGAAATGAACCACACATCATTTTACAACCAGCCTCCATACATTGTATAGCTAAAGTCTGAAACTCAGGCCAAAGTGACCCACATTTGAGACATTTGAACTCCCCACCATGGGGCATTGGCCATTTTTTTGTAATACAGGTTGGTTGGGTTGGGTTGGTCCGGGGGGATGGGTAAAAGGTACTACATCTAACAGTTCCCTGCAGTCTCCTTTTCCGTTATATTTTTGAGGCGGGAAGAAAAGGAGAATCTGCTCTGACTCGAAACGATTCCTATTAGCGTTACTAAGCAACCAAACAACTTTCACACATGATCGTATGTCGTATGTCACATGTGGGCTCAACATTCACCAACGACCACACAATCTCGTGCCCAGAGTCAACGGTCTCCTCAGTCAGCGGTAGTCATCGCCAGGTTAGACTCTGGGGAAATGGAATAAATATCGAATTTTTTGATTGGCTGTTCGTGTAACAAACAATGGCCGGAATAACAGATTTCTGGGATTCAAAATTTTATTCCCCCAGAGTCTAACCTGGTGACGACCACCGCTGACTGAGCTAGGAGACCGTTGACTCTGGAGACGAGATTGGCGGCCACATTGAACAGCATGCGCTTTGTCACTGTGGGCTCAGTTACTAGTCAGTAATAATACCATTACGCATGCGTTATGAATACTTCGCGACAAGTGGTTTCAAAAACCGGTTTATTTCGTCCATGATTGTGGACGGCAGTTACATCAAAGATCGTTAGTAAGAGCAGACTCTCCTTTTCTTGCCGCCTCAAAATAACGGAAAAGGAGACTCTGCTAGCAGGGAAATCTAACAGTCAAGTGCTACCAAGCCACAATTACAATCATCATTCCCATCTCTTTTATATGGAGTCCCCTCCCCCCCCCCCCAGACCCTTGATAATCGGGGCTCCAAATCCCCCCACTCCACTCCCCATACAAACTGAAAGGAGCTCATATGATCCGCAAAAACAGCAAATTTCTAACCCTTCGCTTGTATAACGCTTCAAATTCAATGAACAACTGTATTATATTACAATTTGCAGCATGATGCAAGTGTCTGCACAGTCACGAGTTCAGGAGGCTGCTCTCACTTCACTACACATAAACAATTCAATCAAAATTGTCCTTATTTCAACTTACCTTCAGTGTATCTCCGGATGATTGAAGTCTTCGAGGATAAAATATAAGAACAGACAAGAGAATCACAATATAGCACTTGACACATACAAGGTACAATATTACCGAAAGTGAATTTATCAACCAAGACGGAAGTATTGACAAGTCCTCGAGCTTACCTTCCCTGGGAAAAGAAAAATGAAAAAAATTAAATCAGTAGGAGTCGCTAAAAGACCGAAGGATCGTAAGAAAACACTTACCGACTCCATATTCTCCGATAACAAGCACTTTATAGAGATGTTCCCTGGCATCAGCCCTGGCATCCATACTAAATTAATCAGCTGGGACGAGCCGGGACTGGTCTCTAGCGCGCGATTCTCGTCCCCTGTGGTATCCCCAGAGGCCGTTGCGCAAGGAATGGTCTTTTGTGCAGGGGCGGATAGGCTAGGGGAGAGGGGTTGAGGGGGTTGCAACCCTTCCCTCCTCACACACACACACACTTGAGGAGTTTAACCAAGAGAAAACTCCTCGTGTGTCCCCCTTATAATTCATAAAAATAGTGGAATAAAATCATTTTTATTCGCAGTTGTTCACTTCCACCGACTGATAACTACTAGCCTGTTCCAGGCTCTCGGATAGTGGAGACGAAGCGAAAAAGCGAACGGCCGCGCGAAGGTAGTCTGGGAGAGACTCAGACTACCTTCGCGCGGCCGTTCGCTTTTTCGCTTCGTCTCCACTATCCGAGAGTCTGGAACAGGCTAGATAAAGTGTTCTATTGATTGTCAAGTTAGGAAAATGAGGTTGACAAGCCTAAAATCACGCCTCCCACGAAGTTTTTTTTAGCCTTTTATAGTTTTGCCTTTACGAGTATATCTTTACTGTGGGAATCAAAAAAGCGTGACTCTGATTTTGCTTTGACATAAATCAAACCGCAAGAAGAATAGTCAGGAAACTCAAACAGTATAATTTGTTTTTGCAGAAAAGCTTTGCGAAAATAGCAATAAAATAAATACAGGAAAAAAAATAGACCAATTTTTGGCAAAGGAAAATCCAAGCGAACATTTTTCTGATTCGCACAGTAAGTTAAGAGATTTCCGGCCTCGCTTGTATGTCTATTGATATGATAGGAGGTTCTTTGTAGATTTGTTTCAAGCGACGTTGTATGCAGTACAGGCGGTTTGAAAATAATTCATTGCTTAATTTTTTCTTTTTCCGTTCATTCAGTAGTAAAGTGGCGAAATCAGTAATAAGTTTGTCGTCTTCAAGTGGGTATTCAGTGAAGTTCTTAATCGTGGTTGCCAGCATGCAAGAAGGAGGTCATGGCAAGATGACATGTTTCGGCCACGGGGCCGTACGGACGCCCTAAGCATGGAAGCGAGGCCTAAGGGCCACAAGATTTCCCGCGAACTATAAAAGAGTGGAAACATAGCTCAAGAAACAACATACAGTGATTTAGAGGTTGTAAAATTAACCCTAGAAGTTGTTATTGAAGACTTCATTGGCCTTTTCATCAATAATTCAGGAAAATTCAGTTGTGCACACAGGAATATCTTCCGGGGTTAATTTTACAACCTCCAAATCACTCAATGTTATTTCTACAGCCATGTTTCTACTCTTTTAAAGTTCACGGGGAATCTTGTGGCCCTTAGGCCTCGCTACGTATTTTATGGGAACCTGTTTTAAAGCGGACAGCCTGTATAAACAGGTTCGACTGACATGTTTTGTGACTCAAATTATTCCAAATCCAATGGGAATTAATTACCTGACTATATATGTAAGACAAAAAATAACTGCCCTGATGATGAAATTAACGCTAGGAATTTGTTTTAAAATAACTTTTATAACAAATTTTAGGGATTACTCACTTTTTAAGAAACATTTATTGATTGACTCGTGTCATTATTAAGTTGTCTTAATTGATTATCAATTAGTCATGATGAGTACTTTTCTCTTAGAGAAAAAAGGAAAAAAACATTAATATTCAAATAACTTGGCCCTATATGCAAATCCAGTTGTTATGTTTTGGTAGAATGAATATTAAATCAAGCGGTATGCTTGCTCGAGTAAACTCGGTTCGTCTGCTTTACAAATCGGTAACTGATTTTCCCTGTCAACAGGTAAGTACACACTTCAAGTGTTACACAAACAAACCACCCATAGTCAATATTTCTTATCCAAGTATATCGATAAGATAAGTGGATAAGGGCTCACTTTACTCAAGGATAAATATCGCTCACAGTAATCACTGTCTCAGTCTCATTCAGTTTGATTCCCTTTTTGTTCTGCATTTAGTGTCCTGAGTCAATCCGCCGCCATGCTAAGCTTTCGACAATTTAGAATTGCGTTCCTTATACTGATCCTCAAACTAAAGTAAATCATTACACCGTGATGAGCCGTATTCACAGTGGATTTAGTCTGTCACTAGCAGTTAAGAGACGGTTGAATCTGCATGCTTTCCTAATTTAACTGACTGACATTTCGGGAGAAATGGTCAGTGAAGTTTATATCAGGATATGCTATTTAATTCCCAACGAAGATCTTGTTAAGAACGACGCTGCTTGTCATGATTTTCAATTGAAAACAATGAGAAGACACTCAAAGTATCAGTTGGTTCGCATAAGTGTCATTAGCGATGTCAGCGATGAGTCCGCAGTGAAGACAACGAAATCCGACAACTGAACTGAATCACTGCTTTTATCTTAATCACGTGCTGAAAAGTAGCTAGGCCTGCTGACAAATTATGTCGGCATATTGTTCCGGGTAAAATACAACTACGAAAGTCCAACTGAGAACTGATTATATATGTAATCGGAAATTGAAAACTGTACGATGTATGCAGCGGATGAATCTATGCAGATCTATCGCCGGCTTGTAAAATAGGTAAAGATACGCTATACGTTTGTGTTGTTGTTGTTTTATCTTTTTGGATTAACAAATGTTTATTTGAATCATTACATTATTATAAACTACAAAACTTACATAATAATATACTTACATTATTTAAATGTTTAGGTTGAATATATCCTAGACTAGATTGTATGACTGGGAATGGTTCTTTATTCAAGAACTGGGACAAAGCCAGTCAATCTATTTAGCCTGTAATCATACCTCTTCGCTTTTTTATTTCCGAATCGGTAAACTGAATGAGCTACTGAGTAGAACTCCACTGACTCCATTCTGTCAGACTGATTTTATGCAATGATTCATATTTATTTTAGCAATAGTGAAGCATTTTTAAAGTATATATGAATGACCATGAATCAATGTGATAATTAGATCGAGAAGTTAATTCTACCCTTCCGTTGGTTGTTATTATTCAAGTCGTTTGTTTGCTTGTTTACTTGTTTTTATCAAGTTGTTTTTTTCAGTTATTTATATTATATTTTGTCCATAAAGTAAAGTCGATCACAAAAGTGAGTCTGCATTTGCAGCGCGACATTATTGACTAATCTGCAGATATTAGCTGATTAACTAATTGAATTAGCTATATCAGTAACTAACTGTTAAATTTGTGTTATGAATGATGTTGCAGCTCAACAAATGAAAGATCTAAAAAGAATCATTTATCTCGCTGAGATTATTCTAACAGCCTGCATTAATTTGGTAGCAGGTATGTAAACCGCAAAGTTTGTTGTTACTTTAACCTGGTTTTTACTTGAGCGACGCAAGCGCAAGTACAAGCATAAGTCCACGTGCAAGCCCTCCACTAGCTGCCACTACAAATTCTTCTGTTCAGTTCAGTTCATTTTTATTCACACTTATTTCGATTACAATAAATTATTAACAATCATAAGAAGAAGGAAAAAAATAGAAAAAGGACAGAGCTATAGCTCAGGGGAGTTGTTCTTATTGATAAGCACGAGTTTAACACCTCGGTCACGCCATGGGGTGTGAGGTGGGGGGGGGGGGGTTAAGGATTGTAAAAGTTCTCTATTAACTACCATTTTCTTCTTTTCTTCTTTTTTATACAGGACAATCCACTGTACTAAGCCCGACGCCCAACAGCATTCAACAAACGTTTGGTGTTTTAAATCAGACAGCAATTGCTAACGTTTCCACGTCAGTACCGTCCAATTATTCAACACTGATTCAACATCAGACATCTGTAAGCCCTTCATCGACAGTGAGTTACCATAGCAGCATAAGGAGTACCTCTCCAGCACTACAACAATAAGTAAGTAAATTACATCACAACAGTGACATTTAGGTTACGTCTATATGGACGCGGTTTAATTTCAAAATCTACACGGTTACATGATTTCGAAACCGTATCCAAAAGTACACGGTTTCTGCAAAGCGTTTACACGAGAACTATCTTTTCGGTGCTCAGTTACGTCATTGCCATGACATATTTTGTTAGGTAGTATCTGGACACGGTAATACCTTGCAATGCCGTCATTTTATTCAACATATACCAGCTGAGGTAGAGTGGCTTACACCAAACTTTATTCGCGCCATAAAACAATCGATTTTAAAACGCCACGGTTTACACGTTACTCGTAACCGTTTTTGAAAAAAGCTCCACTTTTCAAATAAATACGGATTCCCATCGTCGCCGTGTAAACGTCTTCGGAAACGATACGGTTACAAATGAAACTGTGTCCTTGTCAACGGGGTCTTAGAGGACCTTAACTGCCTTAGAGTGGTTTTCAATTGAGCCGACGAAAGTAATCCGGAGTTGCTTTGGTTAATTTGCTTTACTACGTTTTGCGATTGGTTTTAAAAATCTCGTGCCACCAACTCAACCAATCAGATGCAAAACCAAAACCAATCGAGACTTGGTCACACGCGTTTTCCCGCGCTTGGCGCCGGTTACGAGTATTTGCTTCGAGTTCTCGTTGGTTTATCATGTTGTTTACGTTTTGTTGTGATTAACCATGTAATTGCTCTGGTTTTGGTGAAACTCAATTGAACTCAAACCGCTCTAATAGCAACAACAGTAGCAGTATTAACTTGTTGTTGTTGTTTTGTTTTTTTCGTCATTAAACAGAAGATGACGAAGACGACGATATTGAAGACAATACAGAGGAAAAGAAAAAGACTGCAATCATAGCTGCAAGTTGCGCGGGTGGAGCTGTGTTGATTCTGGGATTAATTCTTATCGTGTGCACTCACAAGAGAAATCAGTGACAATACATAATTGAACACAGCGAAGCTGATAAGGACGGAGAACACACTCAATACAGACGCTGTTGACAGTAATGCAGAGCCTCTCTACCTTTATACAAAGGCGCGAATAACAGCTAATGGAAATTTTCGGGTCATTGTTGACTTGTTCCACTCCTCACGTATGACGCAGAGGGATGATGGGAAGTAGCAAAGAGGGGAGACGACGTCACTCTATTTCTTCCCCCTCTCTCTCTCTCTCTCTCTCTAGAAGAAAAGTCGGGCACTTTTGTAACCCTTGTCTCTCTTTGCGATAGCTTCAACAATACTGTATGCGACGAAATGATTCAAAGATTGACATAACCATCAAACATGTAATTCCAATGCATACAAGTGGTCAGTTAATACCATTTTAAAATGACTGAGTTAGCTGCTGATTTTCACCTGAAAGGTTACGAATGTGCCCGATTTTGTGGTAAGCGCTTTGTTAAGAGCTTTAAATCTGGTTTCTTGGCCAAAAATGTAGCTATTGCTTTACCATTTATATGCCACACGATTCTCTCGATTACCACATTAATTTAAAATTGGAGATATCATGGCCAGAAAAAATCTGCCGTGTAAGTTGTTTGACTTCTTCATGCCGATGAGAAGAATCAAAGATCGGAAAAGCTCCTTTTTTGTTTCTCGAGTTTGAAAACGTTATTTCACCATTTATAATCAATTTTCACAGACATAAAAGCAATCATTCGGCAATACAAACAATGTAAAAATGAGGAAAAGCGGCTGATTTTCGTAAGTTTTTATGAAGATTTAAAGTTATCCTTGTCTTAAAAGCGGCAATGTTACAAAAGTTCCCTATTTGCTAGATGTTCCAAATGGTAGTTTCGGGCATATTTTTGAAAGAGATACCTAACATTATTACAATCAAATTAAACATTAGTACAATAGGAACAGGTGATCAAAAATTCACATTGTCCTTTTAAAGGGAAGGGATTTTTAACTACGAAAAGGTTTTATAAACACCAAAGTCATTAAGGGCAAACACAGATAAGTCTATATGAACGCAATAGTTGACAGTTTAACTTAGTGCATGGGAAAAGATATAGTGCAAATGCATCATTTACATACTTTATAACATAAGCAACTCTTTCTCTACATTTTACATCACACAGCTAAGGGATATTTTCAAAACTATGCGCTTAACAATCACGCGTAACAAGGCCCTGGATAACACTTTGTCGTGGTTTGCCCTTCACTTGTACGCACCCCCTTCACTTGTACGCACCCCCATTCACCTGTAGGCACCCCCTTCACTTGTACGCACCCTCTTCACGTGTACGCACCCCCTTCACCTGTACGCACCCCCTTCACCTGTACGTACCCTTTTCACCTGTACGCACCCCCTTCACTTGTACGGACCCCCTTCACTTGTACGCACTCCCTTCACCTGTACGCACTCCCTTCACCTGTACGTACCCCCTTCACTTGTACGCACCCCCTTCACCTGTACGCACCCCCTTCACTTGTACGCACCCCCTTCACCTGTACGTACCCCCTTCACCTGTACGTACCCCCTTCACCTGTACGCACCCCCACACCTGTACGCACCCCTTCACTTGTACGCACCCCCTTCACTTGTACGCGCCCCCTTCACTTGTACGCCCTCCTCTTTACTTGTACGCACGCCCATTCACTTGCACGCACTCCCCTTCACTTTACGCACTCCCCTTCACTTGTACGCACTCCCCTTCACTGGTACGCATCCCCGCCTTCACTTGTACGCATTCCCCTTCACTTGTACGCACTCCCATTCACTTGTACGCCCTCCCTCTTAATAGTGTCTTACCTTTTCAAGTGGTAAAGTTGTTGTTATGGTATGCGAAAATAAATTCTTCAAAAGGAAGATTGGGGCAAACAGATCTCGAAGAAAGCATAGCGCGCGGTCTCATATTTGCACTAGCTTTTGTGCGTATTCGCACCCTAAAATGCTATTTTATTTTGATTATACTCTACACGAAATTACATGTTATTTTCAACTTCAACATCGTTTAGATATTTTTCCTATTGATCACCATCTGAAACGTAAACAATAGTATTTTAATGCTGTAGATGTACCTATGACTGTGGTTTATATCCGTCTCGAAAGTGATGTTGTTGTATTAAAACATTTTGTTGTTTCCAGTCATCTTTTCCTAGGTCGTTCGGGTAATTAAGTACAAGTATGTAATTTATTTTCGAGAGTGAAAAGGTCGAAACGCATTTAGGAAATGGATAGAATCGAAATATGTCTTGACTTGTATTACTTCTCGAGATATTTTTAACAACCGGCAAATAGAAACAACTTACTCGCCGATAGACGAAATATGTTTTCTTGGACATGAGTGTCTTTTTATATTGAGTTGACAATACCAACACCTCAGTTTGCTAGTTGTGTACGGGAAGTAAGCTTTGATAAGCAATTTAACGTTGCCCTAGTCACGTTACAAAAGTTCCCTAGTCACGTTACAAAAGTTCCCTAGTCACGTTACCAAAGTTCCCTAATGTTACAAAAGTTCCCTAGTAGCGTTACAAAAGTTCCCTACGTTACAAAAGTTCCCTATTTTCGTTACAAAAAGTTCCCTATTTTCGTTACAAAAGTTCCCTTTCTTCTGGCTCTCTCTCTCTCTCTCTCTCCTTCCTATCATCCCCCGCGTCGTAGTTCTCACAAGAGAAAGACTGGGGACGAATCAAGGACCATTATAAAACTATTTCTAGTATCTGAGCTTGTAGGACAGGTGGATTATTCAACGATAATTTTTGTTGGTAGATCGCGAAGCGCGAGACACGAGCACTATGCTTCCTCTTGTAAAACAATCGTCCTTTCCTACAAGCTACGCTGATATCATAAAACAAGAGATCGTATTCTCTCGGTCAAAAATATACAGACGAGTACAAAAACTGACAGATTCAGCTTTAAAGCTGACGTACCTTTAGGTCGACGAACCATCTCGAAGTGTCTGTGCTGTGACGTATATATATATATATGACGTATGCATACTGCTGTTTCGAGAAAGGTTGTCGGAAAAAAAGCGCACGCGACAATCCCGAAAGGTAATCTGGGATATGATCAGCAAGGTACGTTCCTGACACTGTAGCTGTCGAACCTACTTTTGTTGCTTTCTTTTAGCACTCGCAAACATACGTCCATGGCGTCTCGTGCCATTTTCTCAGATTTCCCTGAAATGCTGAAGTCAAGGAAACCGTGAACTTAAAACTACCCACAATACCATACCTTTCGGGATTGTCGCGTGCGCTTTTTCCCGACAACCTTTCTCGAAAAACAGGTGTATGTCTGGTGACTATTGGGCAGCATTCCACAGTGTAATGTTTGAGAGCTTTTGTTCACGATCCCAAGTTTTTGATTAGACAATAAACAGGCAACTGAAGTTTTACGAGAACTACATGTAGCTCTTGCTCAACAGCTTGACTCACTCAGTGAACAGCTCGAGTCATGACAGGAATACTCTTTATTGATCAATTAAAAACAATTACAATAAAATGATTTCATGGTCACAAACAAGGATTTTGTTTACAGACCTAAGGTTTGACTCTGGGTGTGAAATAAAATACAAACGGTCTTTTCATTATAATACTCATTACATAAACTGAGTTCTACGTTACCGTCTTCAAATACTACTTAGTAAATCTTTAATAAATGGTTTGCATTCAGTGCTTTATTGTAAGGATGTATACTTGCTACTCCAAGTATTCGAAATCTACAATAATGTGAAAACATGAATGAAAAGATGAAAAGAAAATATTGAAACGAAATTATTTGTGAGAAATTCAAAAGAAAAATGTATAAGGAATTGAATCTGAGACTGTAAAGTGTTAAACAAATTAAGTAAATTTTCTTTAGGTCTCCGTTCACAATTGAAATAGTTCCTTAGATCCCTTTCCAGTAATTGTTGCCTAAATAAGACTTATTTTTGTTCAGAAATCTCTTTCTTTAGAACATCCCGAAAAATACAGAACTCACAAAAAAATCAATTGAACTTGGGAACCTCTGTCAAACATGGCAAAGATACATTTTCTCTAGTGGAAATAGCGTCTTCACGTCGAAACGTTTGAACATTCCGAGTCAGCTCTATGCAAGTTTATATGTCTGTCACTGCGTCTCTGCTAAGAAAGTAACCACGATAGGCAGATTGATACAGGTCACGTTTCATAATGTAACAAACAGCTGTTAAAGAATCCACAATTCCATTTGCCTAACTAACATCTGGTTGAAGATGCATTAAGATGTAATTAAGAACTCGGCCTCAGGTATCTCGATTGCATCAAAGAAATATGTACAGCTGAAATTATAGCAACAATGTACGCGCTTAAAATTCAAACAATTCCTTGGATCCCTTTCCAACTTTTTGGAAGCTCTTCTTTATAGAAGTAAGCTGCTTCTCACTGAAATGATATTTCTCCTTCTTTAAGGTTTCCTTTTTCTAAAGCATCAAACACTGCTCCTGCCTCAAACATCTGCCTCAGAAATACACCAAGCAAATTCATGTATATCTCTTGCACTAAAATTAGACAAATCGTTTGCTGAAAAGGAAGAATATAAAAGTTCATAGAACTCTTTACTTTCCTCTCTTGGCCTCAAGAAATGCTCGCATAAGCATGAATTTTTCTTCCTTGGAAAAACTCAAATACACCACGCCGAAAGACTTCTGCTTCAGTCACATCAAACATCTTACTATCTGACTTTCCTGCTCTTCCAAGAGACCAGGCAACTTGACATAAATGAGTATTGCCAATCTGCCTTCCATTCCTTGAACTCAACTCGCTTTCAATTTCTGTGACTAACTTGTCGTCATGTCTTTGGGCAGAGAAAAATGAAAGTAGAATTAAGACAAGCTCGTGTGTATGCAGCGTACAGACACCACGATTAAACAACTCTTTCTTGACAATGTCAAAATGCTGTGGCTTTTGGTAAAATTTATCTTACCAAAACACCACACAATATCTAACAGTTCAGCATTGCTAAACCTCTCCACACCCCTTGAGACAAGTTCATTGTCCACAGAGTAGAAAAGTTGCTTGCTTCCTTTTCCAGTTATGCCAATGCCCATAGTATCTGAATAAAAATCAGTTTTGTCCAAATAAGGTATTCCTCGTCTCAGAATCTCTTCTTCTATTCTGTCAAACAACTTGTCTGCTATCAACTGCTTCTTTGCAAATGACCACACAAATTCTGCCAAAGCACAAACATTCAATCATTGAGAAGTCTCTTGATAGAATTTCTTCCAAGAGAGCATCAAATAGTTCAACAGAACCATTGTCTGTTTTGGCAAATGACAGCGAAATTCCAGACAGTTGATGATCCTCAAAATCACAAATCTTCACCTCTCCATTTAAAAATGGCTTCTTGGAAACTTGGGAAACAATTCAGTGCTTGTCATGTGGAGGTTTGCACATCCATTCAAGATCTGATAGATACTTTCATTGTTAAAGAATACAGCACCACGGGACAGAATCTTTTTCTGGCAAAAGGTAAACTAGCTTTTGATGTTTTTCTTGATTTATTCCTAAAGCCCACATCACAGCAGGCATGTTTTTGAGGCAGACATCTGGACAGTTGGATTGAAATATTATCCAGTAATTCCATGTATGTGCTGTTTAGTTCTTGTTTCAGCACTTGCTTCTGTTCTTCATCTCTTTCTATGATCTTAGCAATGTTATAAAGTATGGAGATCTTGTTTACAATGTCCATCAAATACTTAGCCTGTTTAAAAAATTCAAGTTGCTCTTCAAACTGTTTTCAGCGTCAATATTTTCTTCTCAATTGTCAGTTTAGCTTTAGTTGGACGTGACGACTTTAAGTTGGTGGAGTAGTAGGCGGGAGGGTTGATGAAGTAGAGGCTGTCAGTTTTCACTGTTGGTTTGGTGATCCTGGATGATGGCCATGATGCGCTGTAGAAGTTGTTGAACTCTTTAAATGTACTTGATGGGAACTTTTGGGCCAGAAATGGACAGACTCGCAGCAAACGTACACTTGTAGACAAAGACAGAGTCCTCATTCCATAGATTGAAAACATTTTTACTCTTTAATTTTTGTAAACTCACTTGAATGTCTCCCGTCTTCTGTTCTGTAAATGACAGAAATAGAATAAGATCCACATGTAACAACATAAAATAAAGAAGTAGAAATTAATAGAGAAATTATAAGTTTAAAAGCTAGCTGATTTATATCTCTCTGAGTTATGAGCCTGAGGAATTCCAGGAGAAGTGACTGATGCTCTGTGCTGAAAAATGCCCTACAATAACATTGCATGTTACCATACCAGCAGATTTATGTATCAGACCCTAAAACAAATTCCACTCCCATTAAAACAATTACTGGTGAAGTCACTGAATTTGGCATGTTTTGATTCCAGTTATGTATTAGTTGTAACAAAACTCAATCATGGAAAACTAAAGGAAGGAAATAATTTGACCAACATTTACCAGCAAAAAGTAAATTGTGATGCTAATTACCGTAAATCCTTGAATAAGTGCCCCCTTCGAATAAGCACCCCAACAGAATCATGAAATTTAAAATATAAACCCCACCCCGCTTTTTAAATCCAATCAAAACGAATGTATGAAGTAAGAGAAGGCATAATTACTACAGATTTCTTGCCAAAAATAAAATTTTATAAAAATGTAACTGGTTCAATTATGGACTTGACAAGGGAAAAACCTGAAATTTGAAATAAGCGCCCCAGGCATTTATTCAAGGATTTACGGTATGTAAACAGTGGAAAATGAAAGTTACAAAATGATTACATTCAATTGATGGCTACATAATTCAATGGATATTTTTGAAAGCCTGGTTAGCTCAGTGGTAAGGTGCCAGACTGCAGTGCGGGAGGTCACGGGTTCTATTCCCGGATGGACCAAAAATAACTGGTAAGATCATGCAGGCAGCCATTGATCTTGTCTCCTACACCTCATACTAAATTAGTAGGGGACATTAAAGAAGCCACATCACTGTTCAAAAAGAGTAGGGGACAGTGTTGGGGTCTGGCATGTTCACATGTATATATTCATGGGTTGGTAGGGTGGGGTGAGATCATAAATGGACTGATAGTACTACACAACTATGTAAAAAACAGAGTATGTGGCTGCCACAGGCACCTTTACCAGCTGATGTCCAACATCACCACTGAGTTGAATTGTAGTGAATATTGATAACTAGTTATTAATATAAATCTAGACACCCACCGATTTATACATTAGTAGCACACGTGAAGTCTGGAAGGTAACGTCACAAACTAGCATCTTTACGATTATTTAAGATTGCTCAATGGTCATATGTTTATGACATCTCTAAGGGCCCGATTACATGGCGAATTTCAGCCCGGGTCAGTCCGGTAAGGGGGCTGGAATTTTGTTGCGATTACATGACGAATTTCAGCCCGGGCTGAAATATAAGCCCAAGTGCCAAATTTGAAATTGCGCGGGAAGAGACATCAGAGAATCAGGAGCGATTTTAACTCCCAGCAACTTATTTAAATATCAGCTGAACTCTTGTAGCACAAGGTATATAAAAACGAAAGGATCCATTCCGTATTGACCAATGACATCGAATAAGATTTTCAATTTTCTCGCCTTTATTCCACTGGAATGGAACCTTGTCTCCTTCGCAGCCGCCATCGTGTTTAGGAGCGGTTTTAAAATACCCAGTAAATTATTTACATATCGGCTACACATTTGTAGAACAAAAGGATTCATCCATTCTTATTCGATGACATGCAAATAAGTTGCCGGGTATTCTACATTTCAGGCAAAAACATAATCACTGTGCGTGCCCAAATTCACTTTTCAGCCCGGGCTGAAATTCCATTCCTATTACATGGGCTTTTTCAGCCCGTTAGACCAGGCTGAAAATTCCAGCCCGGTTTCTCAAACCGGGCTGGAATTTTCAGCCCGGGCTGAATTTTAGCCCGGGCTGAAACCTTCTCCATGTAATCGCCAACTTCATTTCAAGAGGATTTGTTTCGGAAGCCGGGCTGAAATCTCAGCCCCCCTAACCGGGCTGAAATTTCAGCCCGGGCTGAAATTCGCCATGTAATCGGGCCCTAAGTTACATGTATGTAGCTGATAGTCACAAGATTCTTAACTACCAATCAGGTAGCGACTGGTGTTAGTACCTGACTATCTAGAGCTTTCACAACTCGTTCGTTTCACATTATTAAAAAGGCATAGCATATTATTAGCTTTTACATTAGAGCATTTTATATAATTTTTGCTTTCTCAATATTGCAAGCAGCAATCAGATTTTAAACTTTTTTGCCCTCCCACCCACTTCCTTGGACAGTCTTTTATTGTATGTAATACATCTTGTAATCTGTTTAATATTTTTCAATATTTTATTTTCGTACATAAGTAATTAATTGATTATTTATTATAGTTTGGTTGTATGTTTAAATTGTTAATAAAGACTGTCAGACTCTAACCTGTGCGCGTGTGGTGGTTTAGAAGCGCATTTGAACATATCTGGGAAAATGCGCTATAAATACAGTTACCATTATCACAGGCAGCCCAGGCTCTATTCAATGTTGATGTTCATGGTGGCGATTTGAATATTTATAGCAAATGTATGAGAAACTCACGAAATACATTCTAAATGCTATCTTTTCGAAGGAAACTAACTAAAACTGACTTACATTGTGCAAGTGTTTTGTTATTTTGATGTTTGGGTGTTCCTGGTGCCAGTTTAAAGCCATTTAGACGAGTTTTTGCTTTTTCAGTTGACCGTCCATTATGAATAATTTAAAGGCTGGCGACAATATGTGAGAACGGATCCAATGGTCCGCACTCGAAGCTCAATAAATTCCACAAAAATGCTCCAGTCTTCTCAAAATTACCTTCATTGCAGACGTCCATGCTCTTAGCTTCTGTTCGCTACCTCTAGGGTTCCAAGGTTGACTTTAATTGCTCGAGAAAACGCTCGTGTTCGAGCTCTTGTCTTTAATATTTTCTTTCGCGTTGTGCGTGTCCCCAACGTCTGAGACACCTCATTTGAAATTCAGCGACATCGTGACCAAATTTACCTCGACCGTGGAGAGGCATGGTGCAATTGTTTTCTTGCAAAAAAAAGACACCATGGGATGGTCCCTTCGGTCGATTTGACCGGAAACGGAAGGAAAACAATCGGATACAACATAGATTAAAAATTACTTTAGAATCTCGCGCTGACTCTCTAGTTTCATTCAGTTTTTATTTTCGGTGTCAGAACTATCCTCAGTCAGGAGCTCCTGCCTCAGTTGAACAATTTAAAGGCAGCGTTCAAATACAAAGTGAAACTTCAAAAAATTCCTCATTGTAGTTAGATTGCGCCCACTTTTAGCAAAACTCAAGACTGATTTCGGTTTGTTTTGGAGTAAGCGGGTTTATGCTCGTGATTATAAACCCCACATAAAATCTCTTTCAACAAGTTTTTACAACGTAAGTTGTAAATTAAACCGCTATAAATATAGACAATGCTTTAATCGGTCGATTTCAAACGGCATAAAAAAAGCACGCCGTTTAATAGCTCCGCATGTGCAGTTTTATGCAAAACAACTGACATGAAACATCCCGACCAAACTCTGGGTTTTTCGGAGAATGTGAACCGCAACGAGGAATTTTTGAAGTTTCACTGTGTATTTGAACGCTGCCTTTAAATTGTTCAACTGAGGATAGTTCTGACACCGAAAAAAAAAATAATGAAACTAGAGAGTCGCGAGATTCTAAAGTAAAAAACCATGGTGTCTTTTTTTGCAAGGAAACAATTGCACCATGCCTCTCCACGGTCGAGGTAAATTTGGTCACGATGTCGCTGAAATTCAAATGAGGTGTCTCAGACGCTGGGGACACGCACAACACAAAAGAAAATATTAAAGACAAGAGCTCGAACACGAGCGTTTTCTCGAGCAATTAAAGTCAACCTTGGAACCCTAGAGGTAGCGAACAGAAGCTAAGAGCATGGACGTCTACAATGAAGGTAATTTTGAGGAGACTGGAGCATTTTTGTGGAATTTATTGAGCTTCGAGTGCGGACCATTGGATCTGTTCTCACATAATTGTCGCCTGCCTTTAAATTATTCATAATGGACGGTCAACTGAAAAAGCAAAACTCGTCTAAATGGCTTTAAACTGGCACCAGGAACACCCAAACATCAAAATAACAAAACACTTGCACAATGTAAGTCAGTTTTAGTTAGTTTTCCTTCGAAAAGATAGCATTCAGAATGTATTTCGTGAGTTCCTCATACATTTGCTATAAATATTCAAATCGCCGCCATGAACATCAACATTGAATATTTAATATTTGCATACAGAGCCTGGGCTGCCTGTGCCATTATTAACATTTTTAACAGTTTCCATGTTAATTCAAGGTTAATGTACAATTATGTACAGCTAGAGCTAGAGCTGTCCCAAGGATGTCCGCCTTAGGGAGAGTTAACTTTTTTTAAACATCTTCGGATCTTCCTCAGAAATCTTCAGAAATCTTTGGCGATTTTCGAAATTTGATTGGAATTTGATCTTCGTAAAAACTGTCAATCAGTTTAAGAATTCTTGGAGAATAATCCGGAATCTTCCGGCGTAAGAATAATCTGGTACTTCGGAAAACTGCGTCAAAAGCAGTTGAGACACTTCAGAAAATGACACTATGTAATATTTTACCGGTTCAGCTGCTTCAAATGCATCTACATGGGGATGATTCTCTAATCCCCCAGCCCCCCTATTCAATGTTGTGCAATTGCGAATGTCTGCGCAATTGCGAATATCTGTACAAATGGCTCCCAACATTGGTTTGGGGAAGGGGGTAGTGGATGTTGCAAAATAAATACAAAATTTAATGTCTCAACACTTTTGACGCTGATTGGGAGATCTTTGTCAGACCGAAATATAGCAAGAAAATTTTCGTACAATATAAGAATTTTTGCAAGAACTTTGGAATTTGTGTGGTATATTGACAGCTTGCTTTCAGCCAATCAAAATGAAGCAGTATTACAGTCAACTCTCTCTAAGACAGGCCGGCACCAACTGTCCATCTTAGAGAGGTGTCTGCCTTATAGAGAGTCGAGGTAGCCTGACACCAGTAATCCTGAGATAGTAAAACAGAAGGTACATACAAGGGGGGGCAGGCAGCGCCCTTTGATCTTGCCGCGTTTCCGCTATACATGATCGCACAAGTAAAGAAATCTGTCAATCATTCGAGAAACGTACCTCTACGGGAGTTTGCTGTGGAATTTTCATCCATGGTGTCCCACAATGACCAAAGTTCAGTTAAACAGCGACCGAATCGTTCCCATAGATGTTTGAACGTGGAATCGCCAAAATAATTCTGAACGAACACAAACGCACGTCATGTCCGCCATCGTCCGCCATGTTTATTTTAAACAAACCAGTACTTAGTCTCGCTCGGCCAAATTTCTTAAATGTGCAATCATGTATACTAGGTCCCAGGCATCGCTGCTAGCCCCCCCTGGTACATACAATTACACATCAGTTCAGGTCGTTTATTACAAGTTTGCAAACTGGAACAAGACTAATAAAATACTGTAGGAAGGTACACTCATTTGTTCAAGCAAAAGTTAAGTGCTTCTAAGAACTGTACCGTACAAAATAACAAGTAACAAGCAAGTATTGCTTCCCCAAATCGTATTTGCTGTCATAATTTATTCAACATATATCCTTCGCTCTGAAATACATGTACTTTTTCACCGGAAAAAGACACACTTGTCAGGTGTCTGTTGACTGCTTCAACAACAACAACAACAACAACAAGCTTTATTAAGTCTTAAGTTAAAAATACATAGATTTTCACCTCCCGCAAATTAGAAGGGCTATTCGAGGCGGGAGGTGAAGAAAAAATCAAATTATAATAAAGGTAGCTAACAGTACACTTCAAAGTGACACTTCAAAGTGTCCGCTGTCTGTTTTAGAGGGGTGAGCACCTTAACTCTTTGCCGTTCGCCTCAAAAACAGTGAAATTTGATACTATTGTTTGTTTATTTATTTTCTCAACAGCCATTTACAATAATTACTGTGAGGAAAGCTATATCTCTTTTGAAAGGGTAGTAAATAAACTTTCTCGAAAATATTTTTTTCCCAAAGAAACCATATTAATAGCATAAATTAATATTAATAGCCGCAAAATTTGGACAAAAAAGCAACTTATTTCAAAATGATGACTGGTTATAAGGAAAAGTTAAAAGCAAAAATGTCCCTTGTTATATTGGCAACATATCCTGAAAATTTGGCTGAAAATGGTAAGTATAGAATAAATTAGTATTTTTTAGTTTGGTATCAAATTTTAATTTATGCAGGAATTTGACCCCAAACATTGTGTCAACATTCCACTCGAAATTTATCTCTGTCGTTCCATAAGAACGTTTTGTCCTCTCCCTTTACTGAAATATGAATCCTAACATGTATTCAAAGCATCAAACAAGGTTTTCAAATGTAAAAAGCGAATCAAAAATATCATTTCAGTTGCATTTGTGTTCATTCGATCGATCGATGCAATATTTCGTAACACTTATCTTGGTTCTTCGCTCAATTTTCGAGCTCCAGATGCAATTAAATTTCCTCACTGCTTGGCATCCTTTCTGGATCACTTTCCTCGTCCAAAACTCTTGCTAAAACGTCCTCAACAACGCCTGTATAAACGGATTGCGAACTCTTCACAAAATACGGCCGTGTGTTAGATCGGATCGCTTTTCTGAAAAAACCGTCATATAAGACCCACTGGGGTATACCTGTTCAAACTTGCTGGGAGAATGGGTTAGAGTATTCCCAGTCCACCTTGAAAAAATGCGGGAAATCGGCCAAAAGACAATTTTTTGCGAATTTTTTTTCCCTATCGTTCCATCTGGAAACGATGGTCTTCGTGCGTCAACGGCAAAGAGTTAAGGAGAGTCTAGTTACAGAAAAATGACTGTTCATTATAGAGAGGTGTCTGTTTTAGAAAGGTGTCCGTCTTATAGAGGTGTCCATTTGACTGTATAATATGATATAATGCCATATAATAAACTCCTTACTAACCCTACTTCCTCTGAACCTTACTGGGGAATATTGGCCCTTGGTCGTATTTGTACGGACCTCGCTGCACTCAGTCTGCACTGCAACGACCTCGGGCCAATATTCCCCAGTACGGGCCTCGCACTCAATTACTAAGGAGTTATTATTTAAGTGTCAATGTATTTAGCACTGCTGTGCTAATTAAGGACATTATAAATCAACAAACAAATATTGCAAATTGAACATAAACTAGTTAAAAATCCCAACTGGTGAGAGGCTAACCAGTTAGCTATTTACATAGCGCGACCGAGGAGTTGAACTCGGGACTACCGAGAATAATTAATCCAGCTAGTGGCAGGAAGGAGGATTTGGACCAGATTTATGTTTTTATAAAACGGTCCGATTTTCGTCCTCACGTCCACTCAGTCATTTTGTTAATCAAATCAGGCCAAATCGGACCGACAAATCGTAGTGTACCCCACTGGGGTACAGAGTGTAAGCTATATTTATCGCCCGGATTTATCGTTAACGTTCTCTTACGAAAAGCACATCTTAGCGAGGCTTTGCGAGTATTTTACGAGTGTCGTACATGCATAAATTTTTAATACAAAATGTACATCACATTATTTCATACCTTGAGTGAATTCGTGGAACCTCAGCACAGTTAAATGAAAATAACATCTCTGATCCTCTCACTTGCTGGAAGTCGCCATCTTGTGAGGCGCTGAGTGACCGCTCACTTTCTTTGTCCAAAAAAAAAAATAGGTCCGCAGTGCGTACAGTATGGTGCCCAGTATCCAGCCACTTTATATTTTAGTAGCTTTTAGTAATACAGTTGAACCTCTCTACAACGGCTACCCTGGGGCGGAATTAACTGGCCGTTGTAGAGAGGTGGCCGTTGCAGGGAGGTTTCAATAAGAGTGAAAAGTATGGATAGACGTACGATTGGGACGAAAAATCCTGGCCGCTATAGAGATGTGGCCGTTATATTAGAGGTTCGTTGGCGGAAACATTCTGAGATTTCTTCCAAAGACACTTAATTATTTATTTATCTAAAAATGTACAGAGTTTGATCGATTTACCTTTTAGCGAAGCTCCTTTGGTGCCCAGTATCCGGCCAACGGGCCCAGTTTCCGGCCATCGACAATAACCGAGTAATTCCTAAAAACGTATTGTAACAAGAAGACCCTACATTGCTCTGCAAACCAACATAACCGTACTCAGGAGCGGTTGAATTACAATTCTTGGTTTTCACGTGACGTCATCAAATTCTAAAATTCAAAACCGCGAGGCCTACATAATTTTTACCTTCATTCAACGAAAGATTACCTAAATATATATCTTTTCACAATTTCTTAGCTCGATACCATGCTTCCTTTTGAAAATAGAACGGTTTAAATTTCCGAGATTTCATCGTACGTGACATCAGGAGGACGGCCGTGACAGAGCTGTTCCGTATCTAAAAAGTCACTTTTCGGGTGATTTTCAGCATTCTAAACAATTTAAGTTTAAGGAGAAATATTTATCTAAATATTCGGAAGTTCACAAGAGAAAACAAACCTCCTTTCTGGCAAAAGTGAACTCCAGATGTTTTTTCCTATTTCCGGCCGCCATGTTGGTGCCCCTCAGAGGGTCACCAACATGGCGTCTCCATACTGAGCTCTATAAATTTGTGTGGAACATTTTGACAAATAACTCGAGTACGGAATACCGCACCGACCTGAGACTTGGACTGATTCCTTATTTATTTATTTATTTATTTATTTATTTATTTATTTATTATCTATGACATGTCAATTCCTTGACTTCATTCATTGAACGGTTTCGATTTTTTTTATTTATGGCGTGACAGTGAAAACCGAGAATAGCTTTTGAACTACGTTCCTCGGACTGGCCGGAAACCTGTACTCTATGTCAGCTTATGTTGATTTCGTCGCGATATTTATGACTGCCGAAATTCGAAATAATTTTAATTCTGGCTGGTATTTTTAATTGATTTATTTTCCTTATTCAGTGAAATATGATTGCCAGTTCACAGCAATCAAGCCCCCAGGGGAGGGGGTACTCCCTATAATGGACTATACGGGGAGGCTCCGCCCGAAAGGGGTACCTTTTCAGACTGGAGGTATATAAAAGGGTAGGGATTTCACGAGTTTGAGTATAGAAAAGGGTAGGGATTTCATGAGTTGGAGTATAGAAAAGGGTAGGGAAAACTGTCATTTAGGTATGAGGTGGACTGCAGGTTTGAAGTTCTTAGCCATCGTAAGACAGCTTCCTTCCACTTCCTTCTGGGGATATATATTGTTCATTAAGTTCATTCCAAGGGTATAGAAAAGGGATGCAGTGTTTCTACAGTAGGTATGTGAAAGGGGTACCATTTTCATAATTTCTATGGAAGGTATATGAAAGGGGTAGGCATTTTCCATGGAAGGTATATGAAAGGGTACCTTTTCTGTCAAAAATGGTATATAAAAGGGTAAGGGGTTGGACCTCTGGGCGGAGCCTCCCCGTATAAAACTTTTTTGAGAGTCCCTTTGTGAACGCCTTACGTACTAAGTCGCTTGTCTACATTGAAGGAGAAAATGATATGCAAATTTACAACACAATAAAACGATTGATGAAATCCGCGAAGGATCGAAGAGGTTCAGCAGTGGCGGATCCAGGGGAGGGTCGGGGAGGTCCAGACCCCTCTATCAGACGTGAGGAGTTTTTTGCTTTCTCCATTATCCATAGCAAAACCATCTCTCAGGTTCCACCAAAATGCACTTTTCAGAGCCTGAAATCTCAAACGAACGTGATCCTAATTTTATCAGCAAAACAGCTAAAACAATGCTATACCTTTGGCGTAGCTAAGCGAGCGTTAGTTAGAGTGTTCCATTGTTCGATAGTAACGGAAACCACAGTTTCTGTGAGAAACATACGCGCGAGAATCTCAGCTATTTTATAATTGACAATAAAAATTAGCCAATGAGCGCGCGAGAATTTTGACAGTTATTATAAAACACTAAATTGACCATACGGACTACTAAGTGCTGTGAAGACTCTCTTCAATGTTCCACGGTCTCTAGATATCTCTTATAACACTTGGGCTAACTACTTGAGACTTAAAAAGTTTGGTCCAAGCATTTATAGTTCAGGCTAAATGTACATCCAAACGTAAACTATCTCAAATATGGCAAACGGAATCATTAATTATTTAAGCTTAATTCCACACCATTCTCATACCTCGAGTCTTCGCTCCTGGCTGGTCAAGGGGAACGAAGACACTGTGTACGAGAGTGGCTTCCAAACAAAAGCCACGGAACAACGGCCTTGAAGATTTTCACTTTTGTACTGGAAATGTTCTCGTACATGTAGGTAACAGTGTCACGCCAGTGCCTTGAAAAAAGGAGCATTTTTACTGCAATTTCGATATATAGGCTTATTCATCCTGAATTAATTACATTTTTTGTCCCCTGACCTTTGATTTACAACTTGAACAAACCTGGACATTCTAACTACTGTAATTTACTTTGCCCACTTTAACATGGCTGAATAAGCCCGAGATACAGTTGTAAAAGGGAGGATTTGTTGTCCCTTCACCCGCTCAGCGGAGGTACTCCAGTCGACAACACACCATTCTTGAATATAACATTTATTTAGTAACTTACTCCAATCTATTATTAAGAAGGAAAAGCCATAGTCCAAATCTACGTAAATCTTTCCTATTAAAATCTCGAGGTGGGACATATCTCGAAACTTGTCAGGTTTGGGAGACAACAAGTCTACCTAATTTAATCTAGAAGTTTCTTTAATAATTATTCAAATCACGAAATACCATGAAATGCAACTAACACGGAGGCAGCTCACAGAAGGCCTTACTCGGAAGTGATCACAGGACTCTATTAGTGAAGGAATATATAATTCTCATGCGTCAGGAGCTTTTCCTGCATGCGTGTAACAAGAAGTGACTGTGCAATAATTACCAGGAGGGGGGCATAAAGTAAAATCAAAGCAAGGATAGGGGGGGCTCAAGGTAAAATAAGTCACTCAAGAGAGGGGGGGGCTTAACATTTTATTTCAAGTACATATTACATTGGTGAATCCATAGCTATTTATAAGATGGGAACCGAAAAATTTTCCGTGCACATGCTCTTTTCCTTCTGCTATGGTTCTGTTGAACATTGCTACAGAGGTGATGTTTGTTCCAGACGCGGATGTCCAACAATTAAACATGTAGTAGGATGTATGTAAAGGTGTGTGTATACTGTGAGGGGGGGGGGGGGTCGTACATAATTTCTGACTGATTAGAGGGGGGGTGGTCGGGCGGAACAACCAAAACGATAAACGACTGAAAACGGATTCTGAACACTCTCGATAAACTGTATTTACTCACTCGACGATAAGCTTACAACGTGTTCGCTGGCGACTCGAATTAGGCGAATACTAATTAACATTTCGTTTCGAATACTAAATATGCTAATCCTATTCTCAATTGTCACGCATTCTCGTGTGCTACTACAAGTAACGATTCTGACAATGTCTTTTGTTCATTCTCCCCTTTTTGACTTTGTCAACCTCCATTCGATACAATGTTTCTTGACTTGACTTTGTCAACCTCCATACGATACAACGTTTGTCTTTAATTGAAATCCAGTGGTACGCATTTTGTAATTGGTCTCAGGACAGTGTTCTGGCCAATTTGAATCTTGACAACCCGAACGTGGCCGTCCTGTCCTGGGAATACTTCCAAGACTCTTCCTAAAGGCCAATGTGCTCTGGGACAATCTGGAGAAATGACAAGCACCACGTCAGCAACCTTGAGATCCGGCCTCTTTTCGGTCCACTTCTGGCGCGCGTTTAGCAACGGAAGCCACTCCCTAATCCATCTCTTCCACACGTGTGAAATTAATTCTTGTACTCGTCTCCACCGATTCCTTGGGTTGAATCCAACCTCGTCAACACACTCCGGTGCTGAAACACCTCCCAACTGACCATGGAGGAAATGGTTAGGCGTTAGTGGAGTAGCATCTTTAGGATTGGATGACTGGTAGGTGAGCGGACGAGAATTCAATAGGGCTTCTACTCCAACAAAGACTGTCATTAATTCCTCGTCATTGACGTCTGCATTGCTGAGAACTGCACGAATGGCCTTTTTCGCTGCTTTTATCATGACTTCGTGAACTCCTCCAAAATGAGGTGCTAAAGGCGGGTTAAAGGACCATGTAACTCCCTTGTTGGCGGTTTGATCTTGGATTTGTTTCTGATCCAGTCCATCTACTAATTCCCGAAGTTCTCTTTCCGCTCCAACGAAATTTGTTCCTCGGTCGCTGATGATCGTTACAGGATATCCCCGACGACTGGTCATTCTGACGAAACATTTCAGAAAACTGTCGGTATCCAAACCGTAAGCCATTTCTAGATGCACAGCTCGACTTGGTAGGCATGTAAACAGACAAAGCCAACGTTTTTCGCGCCGTTTTCCGCGGCCTTGGACAGTTATGAACGGTCCTCCATAATCAACGGACACTTGGGCGAATGCTCGAAGTGGACTTCGTAGTCTTACTTCCGGTAGTGGCGCCATGACTTGCTCAGCGGCTTTCTCTTTACGTTTTCTGCACTCATTGCATGTCATTTCCCACTCCCGAATTTCTTCTCGAGCTGCTACTATCCAGTACTTGGTGGAGAGATTTGCAAGTGTGTGATTTTGTTCCTGTGACATGATGTCCTGCTTCGTGATAACGCTTCACAATCAATTTGGTTATCCAGCTCCCCCTGGGCAAGATAACTGGGTAACGCACATCGTACGGGAGAAATTCTGCGTATTGTAGTCGCCCGTCACAGCGAAGTAACCCATCTTGGTCGACTTTAGGTGTCAGCTTCAACAATTTACTCCTCTTTGAAATAGCTCGGTTACCTTGGAGGGCACGAAACTCCTCAGCGAATTCTGTTCGCTGCGCATCATGAATGATCCGTACTTCAACATTCTCGATCTCTTCGGGAGTTAGTGGTCCAATTAGACGGTCTTCTCGATTCGCCCGGCAGTTGTCAACGAACCCGAAGACCCACGAGGAGACTCGTATCAATCTTGTCCAACTTGACCAGTTTGAAGGATTTAGCTTCCACGTGGGATCTTTGGAACCAAGAGTTGGACAGAAAGACAGTGGCTGTGAGAAGAGGAAAGTCTTCTTAGCCTCGGTTTTCACCTCCAAGCCTTCTTCAATCTTGGTTTTGGGCCATTCGGTTTCGTTCTTAAGGAGAAATTCCGGACCTTTCCACCAGAGTTGGCTTTCCGTTAAACTGCGAACACTCAAACCACGAGAGCATAGGTCGGCTGGATTCTCCTTTGATTCGACATGCTGCCACTGCTCGGGGCTCGACTGGTTTTGAATCTCTCCAATTCTCGGTTGGCCACAAATGGTCGAAACTGCCTTCCTCTGCCTCGAATCCAGTATAAAACATTCATGCTGTCCGACCAGAAATGTGCTTGAGCGATCGGAATGTTCAGAGAACTTACGATTGACACAGTGAGACGAAGACCCAGTATGACAGCCATCAGTTCTAGTCTTGGTGTACTCATTGGTTTCAAAGGAGCGACTCTTGTTTTTGACGCGATGATGGAAACACCATAACAACCTTGGTTGTATTCACTTCTCAGATAGCTCACTGCACCATAAGCATCATTTGAGGCATCGACGAAAGTGTGAACTGAATTTGATTTCACCACTTGCGGTTCTTGCAAACATCTTGGAATTTTGATTTCACCCAAATCCTCCAACTCCAAGAACCAATCCTTTGCTCGAGTGGAAATCGCGTGAGTAATGGGCTCGTCCCATCCTAAACCCACTGTCTGAATGATGATCTTTGCTCGGATAATGAACGGACTCGCGAGTCCCAATGGATCATATACTTCAGCCACTCTACCAAGGACGAACCGTTTTGAAAAAATGTCCTCCACGGGAGGTTTCCCGACGCGAAAGGAGAAAACATCTTCTTGTGAGTTCCACAAAACCCCAAGGGTTTTGGTTGCTGGCAAACCATTGTTCTTAAGATCAATTTCGAAGGCTCTGAGTTCTTGAGGAATGTTCGCGAGTACGTCTGGTGAATTGCTTAAAACAGGTCTCAATTTGTTTCCGGAGTCCCAAACTATGCACAGTCATGTGAATATGTATATTCCGCCGAGATTAGTTCATTAATGACCCTCAGCACGTGCAAAGAAGTGTGTTGCAATAGGACCCGCTGCTCATTGGTTGCCGGGGAGTATAAAGGCAAAAGGACGCTCACAACTCGTGGTTAGTAATTCAAACCGACGAAGAGGGAACTTGGCGTCGTTGTACTGCTTTCAACCCCGGCTTGAACGGAACACCTATGAAAGAGCAAGTCCCTATTGCAGCTCCTGCAGCTATTCTTGAAGCGGCACAGGGAGTGGACGTTGGAGTTCAAGCACCGGCACCGAATACTCCGGTAGCGGATGGACAAGTCGCTGTGGTATTTATATTTTTTGACTCTTCAGTCGCAAGTTTGTGAAGTTAACACTAGTTGTTCGGTTGCCAGTTTGCTACGGCTGGGTCCTATGCCGCTTTTGCTTTTGGATTGAATTCAGTATACTGTATGGTTTAGCTGGATAGGACACGTTGTTGAGGTACTTACATTTCGGTGAATTTTACTCTAGTTGCAGGTTCGCAAAGTAATTAATCTATTGCCACGTTGGTCTCTCTATAGGAGTGTTCACTGTTGATCAACATTACGTCAAATTTGTTTTGTTATTCAAATTTTCCAACCATTAAACAAAAGAACTCTTTGTTTCAACAGCCAATAGTTCTCTGGTTGGCACATTAATAACAATAGGTGACGTAACGAGAAACATCGCTATAGTATTACCGGATTCATTTTGCTTTGCATTACTAGTTTCCTAAATTTTTTACCAGTTTGTTTATGTTACAACTCGTGGTTAATACCGTATGTTTTCGCTGGATAGAACACACAGTTCAATATTTCCCGTACGCGGCCGTTAAAGCACTGTATTGTTATTGTGTAATGACCGTGTTTGTAACCGAGACTGGCCCGTGATCGAGGCAGTATGAGGAAAATGATAACACTGGCCCGTGATCGAGGCAGTGCGAGAAATGTGTCAACGCTGGCCCGTGATCGAGGCAGCATGAGGAAAAATGGTAACACTGGCCCGTGATCGAGGCAGTATGAGGAATGAGTCAACGCTGGCCCGTGATCGAGGCAGCATGTAAAAAATGATAACACTGGCCCGTGATCGAGGCAGTGTGAGAAATGTGTCAACGCTGGCCCGTGATCGAGGCAGCATGAGGAAAAATGGTAACACTGGCCCGTGATCGAGGCAGTATGAGGAATGTGTCAACGCTGGCCCGTGATCGAGGCAGCGTGGGGAAAAATGATAACACTGGCCCGTGATCGACGAAGCATGAGAAAATGATAACGCTACTCTACAGTGCTCCAAGCTATAGGTGAGAAGACGACTTGTTCAGATGAGCAATTTTAAAGATATGTTTTGGTTCTACTTGGAGACAAAGACCAAGAGAAACTGCTTGATGCTATGACAAAGGTCGATAAGGCCCTGAGAATGCCACCCCATTCGGCCACACCCTCGTTCCAAGGTCGCGATCGGGGTAGTCCTCTAGGCGGTGTTCACTGCTACTATTGTAAGGGTTATGGTCATTACCAGGGGAATTGCCAAGTGCGCTGGAGGGATGGTGGAAAGCCGCCGCTAGCAAAGAGAGGGAGATGGTTCAGGGGGTCACCAATGTGATCGGACAGATTAGAATTCAGTGGTACTGAGTTCAGTTGAATCATTTGCGTGTAATAATAATAATAAAAGGAAGAAAAAGGTATAAACAATATAAGAAACATTTTCATGTGCACCGTTCAGTTGATCTCGTTTGTTACTATTATTTAGGTATTTATGGTGCATCTCTTAATTATTTCGTAGGCATATGGGTGATAGCACAATATAATTTAGTATTTTTTATCTTCGATGAGGGCGAGTAACTCCCATGGGCTTGCCTTATTGCTGGGCGGCCTGTGGACGTTCCGTTCGGAGCGTGGGAAGTTACTCTTTCCTGATCGGGGACCCCATCTTTGTTAGTTACACTCTCTTGGGAGGGATAGCCTGCGGTGCAGCCGGACGTGTCAGACTGTCTGCGACGCAGGCTAGGGAGGGATAGTACGTTTGGGTTTTAAGTTTCCAAAAAGTGTTTTTTCGAAGATCCGCCAAGTGAAGCGGAGAAGAATCTATGAGGGATTTGGAATTCCTGCCTGGGAAGAGATACATGAGGAATTTAATCATAAATTATCCTGTTGTCAGCCTCCCAATGAGAATTCATTTTGGACTACTATGGATGGGGTCCTCGTTCAGGAGAGAGTTACAGGGATTCCCACTATAGAGGACATTCTAGTTTCCAAAGAGACGCCTGATTTATCTCAGTTGCGATTTCTAGATCCCAATCATTTTGTAGCTTGTGGGGTTCACAAAGACCCGTCCGCTTGGCAGAAGATTTTGATTAATTGGATTTAAAGCAAAGTGGGCGTACATGATTTTGTGAATCACTATTTAATTGGGTACATTCAGGGTGAAACATACGACTCAGTTGCAGGGGAGTCTATCGAGCAAGCGTTTCGCTCTACATGGTTTCCGAAGTGGTGGCGCCATTTCAATGGCACTTGCAGGTGTCTGCCTTAATGATTTAATGGCTCATGTCGGCTGGAAATCTAGCCAGATGGCCTTTATTATATCAAGTTGAAACAGGTTCTGAATCCAGCAGGTCCAGCGGCAAAGTTAGCGGATATAGATACGGACACTGCATGGTAAACACTATAAGGCAGCCAATGAATTGACAGGTTTTGTCACAGCATTTCTGGAATAAATTCTCAGTTCAAAAGTAATTAAGAATAAAAATACGGGTAAAAGCGAACGACGTTTCGACCGCGCTTCGACGGTCATTATCAAGTTCAAGGTTAGAATAAATAATTAGCTTATATATATACAGGTATAAACAATGACGTAAGAACTCTAAAAAATGTTAGCCAAAAATGTATAAAAATGTATAAAATGTGCAAAAAGACAATAAAAGGGACAAAGCATGCACAAAATTATTTAAATTAAACAAAAACCTTAGCACGAATTGAGTCAGACTGTACATTGAGACTAGGTCTCAGTTCCTTAATAAAAAACATTTCAGTAACGAGGCAGTCAAACTTGGTTTTACACTTTTTCAACACGTTGAAATTATTGCTGAGATCTTTAGGCCGGAATCAAACAATGCATGTCACGAAAATGCTTGCCAATGGAGGAAGAAGAATATTTATGTTCCTCGACACGTTGATGCAAATGCCGGCTTGTGAATCCAACATAACCCCCATCACACAGGTCACATTCAAATTTGTAAACAAGACACTGTTGGTTCAGAATGTTTGGCTCAGCTTCACGCAACTTAAGATCCTGTTCGATCTTGTGGCTGACAAATACGGGTTGAATAGTAACATGAATCTTCTGGCTCAAATCTTTGAGTTGACCGCGAAGAATGTTAGCTGAGACTTGTTCTTTGAAGGGAAGAACAACGCGAACGGGATCTGATCCATCAGCAACAAACGGTGAAAGAGCAGGTTGATCTAATGCTTTCAAGGCGACAAAGCGAGTGATGGTAGAGTTAATTAATCTGTGCGGGTATTCAAGTCGAGAAAACAGTAATTTCAAGCGATCGCATTCTTCTGAGAAAAAGGACCAGTTGGAAGAAATTAAAGCCGGAATGCGCGATCAAGCAGTCTTTAACAAGCTGCGTTTATATCGATCATCGACATGACTCTTATAATGTAACAAGAGGCCAGTATTGGTGGGTTTCACGTACACCTTTGTCTCAACATGTGTAGATTTGTTAAAGAGTTGTATATCGAGGAACGGAAGCGTTCAAAAGTTCAAAAGTACAGAGCCTTTAACACTTTCAAGTTAGTTTAGAGTGTTTTATATAACCGGCTTAAGAGAAATAAAGGATAAGGTTTGGAGAGGGAACAAGGAAGAATACAGTGTGGATGTGAAAGTGGTCTGATTACTCGTTGGGGCGGTATGGTGAAGGGAGGAGTTGCGCTTCCATACCTCATTAATGACAATAACCAAGGCGGAATAATACACTATGCACAGTCATGTGAATATGTATATTCCGCCGAGATTAGTTCATTAATGACCCTCAGCACGTGCAAAGAAGTGTGTTGCAATAGGACCCGCTGCTCATTGGTTGCCGGGGAGTATAAAGGCAAAAGGACGCTCACAACTCGTGGTTAGTAATTCAAACCGACGAAGAGGGAACTTGGCGCCCACCCACCCACCCAGTTCAAGCCGGGGTTGATGGCATCCCCGGTTATGGGAAGGGGTTCCGGGAACTTGCGGTTTATTTAGTGGGAATACAAGTAACTTGCCTGCCTCGAGCTACTTAGTTCCCGGAACCCTTTTCCCATACTCCTGCCACTTCGTGCCGGATTAGTTCCGGTCGGAGTTGCGCTTCCATACCTCATTAATGACAATAACCAAGGCGGAATAATACACTGTTTCCGGAGTTCAAAAAGCACGTTTATTAATCATATGACGCGTGATTTACAGTTAATAAACGTAATGCACGTGGCAAGTTACCTTATTAATCG
>MU825474.1:0-27500 GCA_029204205.1 Desmophyllum pertusum | reverse complement strand
AATGGATTAAGCCGGGAATAAATATTAAAATGGGTAGAGCTTGCATGCCATCTGTGGAAAAAAATTCCAGCAGAGCTTGCATGCCTAAAAAAATCTTACCTGATTTCTAATGGTCCACCCCTAAGTGAGTCTTGAGATGTCGCCGAAGTATAATGAAATTGTTACTTGGAAATTTGAGCCTTGTGATTATCAATTGATAATCAATTGGCCAATATCAATCATTAAAATATAGACTGAAAGCTGCGCGCGCTCTGATTGGTTAAAAACCATGTTTTATCAGAGTATAAAACATAGAAAAGCGTGTTTTAACGTTTCGCGCGCGTTAAGAGCGTATGACTGTAATTATGGAGAATCCGGCGACAGAAGCGAAATTTCAGATTTCATTTTATTTGACCTAAAAGACCCTTTTGGTAAACTGTTTACTAAAATCATATCAAAAAGTTATATCGCTCTTTCGGTTTTCAGAAAAATCAAAAAGTTCAAAATACGACTAAAATCTCGTTCGAGCCAGTTAGAAACAATGAAAACTTGTGCGATTTCAGAAAGCTCGTACGCAACAATGAAAAGCATTCCCGGTTTGCTCTTTGGCTACGTAAAAAACAATCCTTTAATCTACCCTCAGATATAAAAATAATGTAATATTTTTAATTTTGAGTCTATATACCGACCCGTTGAAAATAGTGACCTTCGGGTGTTTTAGGCCAATATAAAATTAGGGTCAAATTCAGAGGTCCATATAACTCCTAGTATATGTATTTCTAAAAAAAATTATACGGCAACTCTCAGCTTTATAATCCTAGTTCACTGTCTCAAAGTATCTTTTTTGGCCCGCAAAAAGCTACGTATCCAGAGTAAAAAATGTTGAGGCTATTTTGACTAATTTCGTATGTTTCTCGCAACACGACTGTCACGCAAAACACAACGGCCGACAACAAGTTATTCATAAAATTGCCTAGAAACGACAATTAACTATACCCTACAACGAATTATTTCCATAATGTACATTTCAGTTGGTTTTGGTAACATTTCGACAGCTTAAATTGGCACAGTACAGTACCTTACAATTCGATGAATTACTTCGTTCAACCGCCGACACGTACTACAGGTACCAAGGAAGCTAATATTTAAAACAATTTTTAAAGCCTCACCTGAAGACATTGTCCTCTTGTTCATCTAAGGATTGTTTCCCCATAAAATCCGAGCAGGATATTGAGTAAGTTACTCTCTTATTTAACATTTTCACCACTGAAATACATGATCATCATGGGCCGATATCAAGCAAATGAAATTTGATTCACCTAAAAAGATAGCGTGACGCAGACCGCTTGAAATAACTTTGCCGTCATTTTAATTTCCGAGAATTGCTCAATTCCTGGTCAGATTGTCGATAGTTGACCATAGCCTTTTTGTGGAACCGACATCAGTTATTCTTCTGAATTGCCTCTATTCATTTAATGTTACTGTGAATTGCAACTTGTGGCTATTTCTCTCTACTGAAAGATAATTATTATGTGGATCAAACTGGAAAAACCCTGAGGATTTTCAGTGCGTTTATACCCTCAAAGATTGCAACTAGGATGTGTCGTCTCATCTGAAATCATGTAAAGTAGTGGACGACGGGGTTGAAAACGAATTTCAATTATTGCTCGCAAGGGCAGGTAAGTACTCAGTGTTGTTCTTTTTTTTTACCATCCAGCATGCACTAGCTACTTTTCAATCAGCTTTCAAACCATCACTGCGCTTTTTTTTTAATTTTAGTGACAGTGTGTCCACGGCATAGAGAGACACTTGGGTTTGGCTGAAGGAGGGGAAAGGTCAGATGCTCTATGCCAAGCGAGATGGCAGGACACAAGTCCTCGTCAGCCAAAGGGGATCGTGGAATTTGCAGCAAGGAGTCAGCGTTTATCTTAATGACAGGGAAAATGTTTCTTCCAATCGAAACACATAAGAACATGAACATTTTTTCAACAGCTAGTGCCCTTTTTGTGTGTAGGACTGTTGTGTGTTATTTTTATCATTTCTCTCAGGGATAGTCTAGCGGCTAGCGGTGATTACGCGAACGCGTGATGCCTCCTACGAGGAGGGGCGACGCGCTGGGGTGGAATAAATTCGCCTCCGCCTCCGCGCGTCTTATTTCCCCACCCGCGTCTTTTCGCGAGCGGCGCCGATTTTCGCGCACGCTCCCGTAATCTATCAGTGGCCTTATGTGCCAGTGGCCCTGTGTTCCGATTGGAAGAAACATTTTCCCTGTCATTAAGATAAACACTGACTTGCTGCAAATTCCACGATCCCCTTTGGCTGACGGGGACTTGTGTCCTGCCATCTCGCTTGGCATAGAGCCTCTGACCTTTCCACTCCTCCAGCCAACCCCATGTGTCTCTCTATGCCGTGGTCACACTGCCACTAATGCATGGGAATCTTTAATAATAAACACCCCTAGAAAACGCAAAATTAAACACGAAATGATAAACAAATTATAAAAAGTGTGGTGATGGTTCGGAATCTGATTGAAAAGTAGCTAGGGACTGTGCAATAATTATCAGGAGGGGTGGGGGGGGGGGGGGGTGGAGGGTTGGAAAATGGGCTTCATGTAGGAAAATATTAGGTAATACCCCCCTCCTAAAGGAGTGAATTTAGTTATTGCCCCCCTCTAATCAGTCAGAAATTATGTACGACCCCCCCCCCCCTCACAGTATACACACACCTTTATACAAGTACCATGCATTTTCTCTACACGCACCTGTGGATTAAAATCTTATAACAGAAAGAAGAGCTCCTACTACATGTTTAATTGTTGGACATCCGCGTCTGAAACAAACATCACCACCGTAGCAATGCACAACAGAGCCATAGCAGAAGGAAAAGAGCACGTGTGTTATTTTCAGGTCCGGTGAAGGCCCGAAGAACCGGAAAATTTTTCGGTCACCACCTTATAAATAGGTATGGATTCGCCAATGTAATATGTACTTTAAATATAATGTTACCCGCCCCCCCCCCCCCCCCCCCCACCTCCTGGTATTTATTTCACAGTCCCCTAGTGCATGCCGGATTGTAAAAAAAAAAAAAAAACCCAACAAGAACAGTACTTACCTGCCCTTGCGAGCAATAATTGAAATTGGTTTTCAATCCCGTCGTCCACTACTTTACATGATTTCAGATGAGACGACACGTCAGTCCTTGTTGCAATCTTTGAGGACTTTGAGGGTAACGCACTGAAAATCCTCAGGGTTTATCCAGTTTGATCCGCATAATGCAGTTTGATCCACATAATAATTATCTTTCAGTAGAGAGAAATAGCCACAAGTTGCAACACAGTAACATTGAATGAATAGAGGCAATTCAGAAGAATAACTGATGTCGGTTCCACAAAAAGGCTATGGTCAACTATCGACAATCTGACCAGGAATTGAGCAATTCTCGGAAATTAAAATGACGGCAAAGTTATTTCAAGCGGTCTGCGTCACGCTATCTTTTTAGGTGAATCAAATTTCATTTGCTTGATCACGGCCCATGATGATCATGTATTTCAGTGGTGAAAATGTTAAATAAGAGAGTAACTTACTCAATATCCTGCTCGGATTTTATGGGGAAACAATCCTTAGATGAACAAGAGGGCAATGTCTTCAGGTGAGGCTTTAAAAATTGTTTTAAATATTAGCTTCCTTGGTACCTGTAGTACGTGTCGGCGGTTGAACGAAGTAATTCATCGAATTGTAAGGTACTGTACTGTGCCAATTTAAGCTGTCGAAATGTTACCAAAACCAACTGAAATGTACATTATGGAAATAATTCGTTGTAGGGTATAGTTAATTGTCGTTTCTAGGCAATTTTATGAATAACTTGTTGTCGGCCGTTGTGTTTTGCGTGACAGTCGTGTTGCGAGAAACATACGGAATTAGTCAAAATAGCCTCGACATTTTTTACTCTGGATACGTAGCTTTTTGCGGGCCAAAAAAGATACTTTGAGACAGTGAACTAGGATTATAAAGCTGAAATTTGCCGTATAATTTTTTTTAGAAATACATATACTAGGAGTTATATGGACCTCTGAAGTTGAGCCTAATTTTATATTGGCCTAAAACACCCGAAGGTCACTATTTTCAACGGGTCAGTATATAGACTCAACATTAAAAATATTACATTATTTTTATATCTGAGGGTAGATTAAAGGATTGTTTTTTACGTAGCCAAAGAACAAACCGAGAATGCTTTTCATTGTTGCGTACGAGCTTTCTGAAATCGCACAAGTTTTCATTGTTTCCAACGAGCTCGAACGAGATTTTAGTCGTATTTTGAACTTTTTGATTTTTCTGAAAACCGAAAGAGCGATATAACTTTTTGATATGATTTTCGAAAACAGTTTACCAAAGGGGTCTTTTAGGTCAAATAAAATGAAATCTGAAATTTCGCTTCTGTCGCCGGATTCTCCATAATTACAGTCATACGCTCTTAAATCTATATTTTAAAGCAGATAAAGAAGCCAAAACCATGTATTATACTGTCATAAAACACTCCGGGAATTAGAGAACACTTGAGAAATTTAGAAAACACTCGCCTGCGGCTCGTGTTTTCTAAATTTCTCTTGTGTTCTCAAATTCCCGTCGTGTTTTATGACAGTATAATACATGGTTTTGGCTTCGTTATTTGTTAATTATAATTCATCAAATATTTTTCTCGCGCGCTATTGGTCTAAACACGTCACATGACGCAGCCAAAACTGGGGAATATCCGGTGTTATTAAAAACTGAACCATTGGATAATGCATTTCTAGAGTTTTGATTGGCTTAGAGGCCATGGGATATGAGCCATTATACCATGAACGCATCGGCGAGAAAGAGAGCTGAATTTTATTCTCTCTCCAAGGAACAATGGCCGCCGGAGAAAATTGTTTCACGGCAGAATTGACTGAAGACGAAGTAACAAAACTGCTAGAAAATGCAGCAAAGTTTGGAACAAATATTTAATGGGAAATGCTTGAAATTGTACAACAAATGCAACTGAACGAGCACTATTTTAAAAGGAAGCCTGAAACAAATATTTACGGGAAAGTCCGGAAACCAATACAAATCTGCACAAATTCGTTCAAAATGAATGAATTGCACTACAAATTTAAGCTTAACCTATTCAGTATTGTTACCTTGTATTTCGAAGAGGCTTGTTAATTCCAGCTGGAATAAGCTTTTAAAATCAGCACAATAAGTTAAATATCCATCAGAGACGAAGCATTGAAAACAATATCACAGTTCGTCAAGCGTTGGTAATGGTACAATCAAAGCCCGGCGGATCACTTCACAGTGAAATTATCTTGGAAGGTCACTCTTTTTCTCTCCATCCATGAAGATATTGACTCTTTCCTTTGCTCTTTACTTCAGTGAACTTGATTTCAACTGGCTCAGTTTCGCTCGTCTCAACACAATTCCGCCGACGTGCACGATTTGCTCGCCGTATAAACAACCCGTTCAGCTGTCCATCAGTTCAACTTGTAAAATGAAAAATGTTCAGCTCCACATTTGCACAATTTTCCAGAATATACGAAACTTTAGAAGAAACAGCGAATATTAATCCGAAGAAAATTCAGTCTTGCAGCTCTATTTTCATTCAGCTTGTTTACCGAACAGACCGAAGACAGCGCCGGTCGCCAGACGTTTGCCGCCGTTTTCATACAAAGCATGCTTCATTTAATCGAACTGAAAAATCCCTAAAAATCACCTGAAGTTACTAAAGTTTTTAATAAAACAATTATTCCATTCGCCCTTGTTGGATACGAGATGATTATAGCCAACTCGCGCTACGCGCTCGTTGGCAATCTATCATCTCGTATCCAACGTGGGCTCATGGTATAATTGTTAAATATTCCCCAAGTGATATTCCCCAGTTTTCAAAGTTTACGTTTTATGTTCGCAAGTTCAGTTTTCGTCTCAAATAAATTGCTAAGTTTAATAGAACTGATTGTTTTGAACAGACTAGAAACATTTTTGGACGCCAACATAATTAGTTTTATGTTTAAACAGCTTGGCCGAGATCTTCCACAGCAAACCGATGAGAGCGGCCTTGTGAAAAAATATTTGAAGGATAATAACTACAATAGCCTCCATTTGGCTTCAAAAAATATGCTCGGATATTTGTCCTTGGACATTATCTGTTCCTCGAAGCTCACAGTTTTCCTCGAGCTTCGCTCTCGGAAAACTGTTCGCTTCTCGGAACAGATAATGCCCGCGGACAAATATCCGAGCATATTTTTCTCGCCAAATGGAGGCTATTGTTTATATATCAATAATATAATTATTGATTTAATATTATTGATTGATATTGATTGATCGATTGGATTTACGATGATCGATTTTCATTGATTTAACATGCCGGGAGGTTTGTAACTTTCAATATAATAACATTCATCCTGATAGGGAAGCCTAGAGCAATTGAACACAAAATAAATTAAAAAAAACATGGTTGTACAGTTTCCTTAGTCTGTGTCTTCTAGGCTTCACTACAATTAACTGAATTTTAATACAGTTGAACCTGATATATGAAGCGGCCAGGGCCACCCTTTTAATAACAGTCCCATGCTTGTCTGTTTTTGTTATTTTTACCTGTATTAACCCACACTTGAATGGAAACCTAAAATGGCATGTAGTTTTATGATTTTATTTCACTTAACAAGGTTCCATCAACACTACAGCACCATTAACACTGCGCTACAGATATGTTATTGTTCATTACTGCATGTAGTTCACTGATTTCGTAAATGCTTTCTAGGTGTCAATGTACTGGATTACTTGATTGTCATGTTTTATTGTTACATGTAGCTTGAATGAGTTGCTATAATACTGTACGTTAATAAAATTGGCATTTGACCACTCCCGTGAAGTATTTTTTGGTGAACCTGTATTAAGCGGCCAACCTGTATTAAACGGCCAATTTCCAAATTCCCGGGGGTGGCCATTGTTATTTGATGTTTTACTGTACATATTGAAAGTACCATTGTCCTATAGATTATTTATGACCACCTACTTTCGTTGTGCAGCCAGCTTATTCAAAGCTTAATAACAGCCCTGAGTAGTAATGAAATATATATATATAGATGTATAATGTATTTTTTTTTACACTGTAGTTATACTGTATTAATTGAACATGTAACTTGCACTATTAAAAATTCAAAATGCTATTATTCCCATTCCCAAGATATACATGACTGTATAATCATAAACGATGACTGTTGCAGGATAACCTGAGAGATTCTACATGAACTTGTAATATTTTACACTAAGCACAACTTTATCACCCTGGATACTGTGACCAGTTTTTATGCTAAGTAAGAACAGACAGATCTGATCACTAAATTGTCTCATCAGTTCTACATGTACATGTATGGCGCACACTTACAGTTTATTGATCTGAATTGTCTCATCAGTACTTTGGCACAAACTTACAGTTATTAATCTGAAACTGTCTCATCAGTACTTGGCACACACTTACAGTTATTAATCTAAACTGTCTCATCAGTACTTTGGCACACACTTACAGTTATTAATCTGAACTGTCTCATCAGTACTGTGGCACACAACTTACAGTTATTAATCTGAATTGTCTCATCAGTACTGTGGCACACACTTACAGTTATTAATCTGAGTTGTCTCATCAGTACTGTGACACACATTTACAGTTATTAATCTGAATTGTCTCATCAGTACTTTGGCACTGTCACACTTACAGTTATTAATCTGAACTGTCTCATCAGTACTTTGGCACACACTTACAGTTATTAATCTAAACTGTCTCATCAGTACTTTGGCACACACTTACAGTTATTAATCTGAACTGTCTCATCAGTACTTTGGCACACACTTACAGTTATTAATCTAAACTGTCTCATCAGTACTTTGGCACACACTTACAGTCATTAATCTGAATTGTCTCATCAGTACTTTGGCACACACTTACAGTTATTAATCTAAACTGTCTCATCAGTACTGTAGCACACACTTACAGTCATTAATCTGAACTGTCTCATCAGTACTATGGCACACACTTACAGTTATTAATCTGAACTGTCTCAACAGTACTTTGGCACACACTTACAGTTATTAATCTGAATTGTCTCATCAGTACTGTGGCATACACTTACAGTTATTAATCTGAACTGTCTCATCAGTACTTTGGCACACACTTACAGTTATTAATCTGAATTGTCTCATCAGTACTTTGGCACACACTTACAGTCATTAATCTGAATTGTCTCATCAGTACTGTGGCATACACTTACAGTTATTAATCTGAACTGTCTCATCAGTACTTTGGCACAACACTTACAGTTATTAATCTAAACTGTCTCATCAGTACTTTGGCACACACTTACAGTTATTAATCTAAACTGTCTCATCAGTACTTTGGCACACACTTACAGTTATTAATCTAAACTGTCTCATCAGTACTTTGGCACACACTTACAGTTATTAATCTAAACTGTCTCATCAGTACTTTGGCACACACTTACAGTTATTAATCTGAACTGTCTCATCAGTACTGTGGCACACACTTACAGTTATTAATCTGAACTGTCTCATCAGTACTGTGGCACACACTTACAGTTATTAATCTGAACTGTCTCATCAGTACTGTGGCACACACTTACAGTTATTAATCTGAATTGTCTCATCAGTACTGTGGCACACACTTACAGTTATTAATCTAAACTGTCTCATCAGTACTTTGGCACACACTTACAGTTATTAATCTAAACTGTCTCATCAGTACTTTGGCACACACTTACAGTTATTAATCTGAACTGTCTCATCAGTACTGTAGCACACACTTACAGTTATTAATCTGAATTGTCTCATCAGTACTGTGGCACACACTTACAGTTATTAATCTGAATTGTCTCATCAGTACTTTGGCACACACTTACAGTTATTAATCTAAACTGTCTCATCAGTACTTTGGCACACACTTACAGTTATTAATCTGAACTGTCTCATCAGTACTGTAGCACACACTTACAGTTATTAATCTGAACTGTCTCATCAGTACTGTAGCACACACTTACAGTTATTAATCTGAATTGTCTCATCAGTACTGTAGCACACACTTGCAGTTATTAATCTGAACTGTCTCATCAGTACTGTGGCACACACTTACAGTTATTAATCTGAATTGTCTCATCAGTACTTTGGCACACACTTACAGTTATTAATCTGAATTGTCTCATCAGTACTGTAGCACACACTTACAGTTATTAATCTAAACTGTCTCATCAGTACTTTGGCACACACTTACAGTTATTAATCTGAACTGTCTCATCAGTACTGTAGCACACACTTACAGTTATTAATCTGAACTGTCTCATCAGTACTGTAGCACACACTTACAGTCATTAATCTGAATTGTCTCATCAGTACTGTAGCACACACTTACAGTTATTAATCTGAATTGTCTCATCAGTACTGTAGCACACACTTACAGTTATTAATCTGAACTGTCTCATCAGTACTGTAGCACACACTTACAGTCATTAATCTGAATTGTCTCATCAGTACTGTAGCACACACTTACAGTTATTAATCTGAATTGTCTGATCAGTACTGTGGCACACACTTACACTTGCAGTTATTAATCTGAGTTGACTCATCAGTACTGTGGCACACACTTACAGTTATTAATCTGAATTGTCTCATCAGTACTGTAGCACACACTTACAGTTATTCAGATTAACTGTAAGTGTGCGCCACAGTACTGATGAGACAATTCAGATTAATAACTGTAAGTGTAAGTGTGTGCCAAAGTACTGATGAGACAATTCAGATTAATAACTGTAAGTTTGAGCCACAGTACTGATGAGACAATTCAGATTAATAACTGTAAGTGTAAGTGTGTGCCAAAGTACTGATGAGACAATTCTGATCAATAACTGTAAGTGTGTGCCAAAGTACTGATGAGACAATTCAGATTAATAACTGTAAGTGTGCCCATCACAGTAATGATGAGACAATTCAGATTAATAACTGTAAGTTTGAGCCACAGTACTGATGAGACAATTCAGATTAATAACTGTAAGTGTGTGCCAAAGTACTGATGAGACAATTCAGATTAATAACTGTAAGTGTGTGCCACAGTACTGATGAGACAATTCAGATTAATAACTGTAAGTGTGTGCCAAAGTACTGATGAGACAACTCAGATTAATAACTGTAAGTGTGACAGTGCCAAAGTACTGATGAGACAATTCAGATTAATAACTGTTTTTAAGTGTGTGCCACAGTACTGATGAGACAACTCAGATTAATAACTGTAAGTGTATGCCACAGTACTGATGAGACAATTCAGATCAATAACTGTAATTGTGCACCATACATGTACATGTAGAACTGATGAGACAACTCAGTGATCAGATCTGTCTGTTCTTACTAGCATAAAACTGGTCACAGTATCCAGGGTGATAAAGTTGCTTAGTGTAAAATATTGCAAGTTCATGTAGAATCTCTCAGGTTATCCTGCAACAGTCATTGTTTATGATTATACAGTCATGTATATCTTGGGAATGGGAATAATAGCATATTGAATTTTTAATACAGTAAAACCCGCAAGTAAGAACCTAGTTTTTAAGAACCTGCTAGGCTAAAATTTGCCAGTTTTACCCCCTCTATACAAGAACCTGTTTAGCCTAAAATTTGAAACAGGTTCTTATTTTCTAAAATTTATATTAAAAATGTGTACACTTGGGCAAATAAGATAGGTCAACATTTTGGAATTCATGAAAATTCATGTGATCAGTGCGTCAATTGTTCTTATTATAGTCATTTTTACATAATACTTACTTGGTATGCAGATTTTATATAAGGAATAGGCTGAATACCACTAAATTATATTAGCTACAATGTAATTTTTTTCTTCAGAAAATAAGAACCTATTTAAGAACCTAAATAGCCTAAATTTGTGCTAATTACCATTTATGTAAGAAGTAAATTATATATATTGCAATTTTAATCTTAGATTTTATTACTGGACAGACATCTTGTTGAGACCAGCATTTTTATAAATGCTGATAGATTTTTTTCCAGGTTAAATAAAGCTTTTATTATTATTATTATTATTATTAACCTGTTTAGGCTAACTTGGGAAAATGCAGGTTCTTACTTGCGGGTTTTTACTGTAGTGCAAGTTACATGTTCAATTAATACAGTATACTACAGTGTGAAAAAAATACATTATACATCTATATACATTTCATTACTACTCAGGGCTGTTATTAAGCTTTGAATAAGCTGGCTGCACAATGAAAGTAGGTGGTCATAAAATAATAATCTATAGGTACTTTCAATATGTACAGTTAAAACATCAAATAACAATGGCCACCCCTCGGGAATTTGGAAATTGGCCGTTTAATACAGGTTGGCCGCTTAATACAGGTTCACCAAAAATACTTCATGGTAGTGGTCAAATGCCAATTTTATTAACGTACAGTATTATAGCAACTCATTCAAGCTACATGTAACAATAAAACATGACAATCAAGTAATCCAGTACATTGACACCTAGAAAGCATTTACGAAATCAGTGAACTACATGCAGTAATGAACAATAACATATCTGTAGCGCAGTGTTAATGGTGCTGTAGTGTTGATGGAACCTTGTTAAGTGAAATAAAATCATAAAACTACATGCCATTTTAGGTTTCCATTCAAGTGTGGGTTAATACAGGTAAAAATAACAAAAACAGACAAGCATGGGACTGTTATTAAAAGGGTGGCCCTGGCCGCTTCATATATCAGGTTCAACTGTATTAAAATTCAGTTAATTGTAGTGAAGCCTAGAAGACACAGACTAAGGAAACTGTACAACCATGTTTTTTTTAATTTATTTTGTGTTCAATTGCTCTAGGCTTCCCTATCAGGATGAATGTTATTATATTGAAAGTTACAAACCTCCCGGCATGTTAAATCAATGAAAATCGATCATCGTAAATCCAATCGATCAATCAATATCAATCAATAATATTAAATCAATAATTATATTATTGATATATAAACAATAGCCTCCATTTGGCGAGAAAATATGCTCGGATATTTGTCCGCGGGCATTATCTGTTCCGAGAAGCGAACAGTTTTCCGAGAGCGAAGCTCGAGGAAAACTGTGAGCTTCGAGGAACAGATAATGTCCAAGGACAAATATCCGAGCATATTTTTGAAGCCAAATGGAGGCTATTGTAGTTATTATCCTTCAAATATTTTTTCACAAGGCCGCTCTCATCGGTTTGCTGTGGAAGATCTCGGCCAAGCTGTTTAAACATAAAACTAATTATGTTGGCGTCCAAAAATGTTTCTAGTCTGTTCAAAACAATCAGTTCTATCATGAGCTATAGGAAACGTGGGTTTTGACTAAATAAAAGCAACTTACTTACAAAGAAGTAGTCCTTTGTCTTTAATTGCCATCTCAGCCGACTCTACATTCGGTATTAAGGATAAAACCACAGCTTTGTATCCAATTTATCGTCAGACTTTCGTTACGCTTTGGTAACCAAGCTTTTATTGAAATCGGAGGCCCGGATGCTAAGCTTGGTCTAATTTGAATTTTTGACTAACGTTAAAAATCACTGGGTAGGAAGAACTTTTTCGTTGCTAGGAGATTTGTGTTTCTGGCCAATCACAGAGCCGAGAAAACAATGGGCATTGTTTTTCAAATTCGTGGTCAGCTGGTAAGGTCCAACGAAAACTCTCTGTCCCCCAGTTAGTAGAAAAACTGCGACAAAATCAAGACTTTCCCCACGGGGATGGCGACATGAAAAATGTAAACAGGAATTTATTAAATAAATTTCGACTGAATAAAAGCAAATAACTTACAATGAAGTAGTTCTTTATCTTTTATTGTCTCCTCAGCCGCTATTCGTTTGATATCGAGGGCATAAAAGCTGGCTTATTTAACGAATAGTTCTCTCTGTCCGGTCCATTTTGAATCGACAACAATAGTTCTCATCGTTACGAAGAAAACTCCTCTAAGATCGCACAGTCGCTGTTTGAAGAGAGAAAATAAAGGATGTTCTAATTTTGGACAAGATTATAAGCTAAATTTGAGTATATGAGTTGAAAAGTGGATGTTACCAGTAGCTGTGTTAATTATTTCTTACCTCGAAAAGTTCAACGAAATTCGAACTGACCTGTCTTCCGAGAAAATTTTCGATTCCAGGTTTCCCGCTCGTTTGAGACCCCCAAGGTGGCCACCCTGAACTTCCTTATTTGGGCATGGGCACCCGGCCGTCTTACGAGCTTCAAACGATTGATCAGAATTGTCTTCCTACCCAGTGATTTTTAACGTTAGTCAAAAATTCAAATTAGACCAAGCTTAGCATCCGGGCCTCCGATTTCAATAAAAGCTTGGTTACCAAAGCGTAACGAAAGTCTGACGATAAATTGGATACAAAGCTGTGGTTTTATCCTTAATACCGAATGTAGAGTCGGCTGAGATGGCAATTAAAGACAAAGTACTACTTCTTTGTAAGTAAGTTGCTTTTATTTAGTCAAAACCCACGTTTCCTATAGCTCATGGTTCTATTAAACTTAGCAATTTATTTGAGACGAAAACTGAACTTGCGAACATAAAACATAAACTTTGAAAACTGGGGAATATCACTTGGGGAATATCACCGGATATTCCCCAGTTTTGGCTGCGTCATGTGACGTGTTTAGACCAATAGCGCGCGAGAAAAATATTTGATGAATTATAATTAACAAATAACGAAGCCAAAACCATGTATTATACTGTCATAAAACACGACGGGAATTTGAGAACACGAGAGAAATTTAGAAAACACGAGCCGCAGGCGAGTGTTTTCTAAATTTCTCAAGTGTTCTCTAATTCCCGGAGTGTTTTATGACAGTATAATACATGGTTTTGGCTTATTTATCTGCTTTAAAATATAGATTTAACGCGCGCGGAAACGTTAAAACACGCTTTTCTATGTTTTATACTCTGATAAAACATGGTTTTTAACCAATCAGAGCGCGCGCAGCTTTCAGTCTATATTTTAATGATTGATATTGGCCAATGATTATCAATTGATAATCACAAAAATTGGAGGCTCAAATTTTTCCAAGTAACAATTTCATTATACTTCGGCGACATCTCAAGACTCACTTAGGGGTGGACCATTAGAAATCAGGTAAGATTTTTTTAGGCATGCAAGCTCTGCTGGAATTTTTTTCCACAGATGGCATGCAAGCTCTACCATTTTAATATTTATTCCCGCTTAATCCATTTTTTTTTGTATTCAGCAAAACCTTCCTGAATTCAAGTTGCAGATATACTATTTAAATCTACTATTGCTACTATTATGCTGATTACATACATATATGTGAATATGGATGTTGGTAGAGCAGCTTACATTCTTACTGTTTACTTACAGTGTTTTCAAATATGTACACACTAACAGAATGTTGTATTATTAAAGATATTGATACCAACAATGTGTCTTTTAGTTTTCCTCTTCTGAGGGACAAAATATGCGAGGTCAGAGACTGCCCGCTGAACTGAGAATTTCAGCAAAGAACACGAAACTGCTACAGTCGAAAGTTAGATCGCAGTCAAGAAACCATTTTTGGGATCTTCAGACTCACCTAACTTGATATTCGGATGAAAACTCCTATATTTTTCCCAGGCAATGAATTGTACTGAGTACCCTTGATGACCTTGTTGTGAGTCGAGTATATTACATAACCCATTCAAAACTCACCATTTTGTGTTGTTTCTTCAAAATCCTACATGTAGCTCTTCGTAAATCGTTGTCTTCGGCAATTTCCACTTCTCTTCGAGGTTGTCCTGGAGGTTCCCGGGAGGTTCAAACCTTCAGGGCATAATTTCACTACTAATTACAAGTTCAACATCTAAGTAACTTTCGCTCTGATCTTCCAAAGAAGACTGGCTCGATAAGTTTGTCAGTCGTCCGCCATGTTGTTTTATAACTTACATAAGTGTGACGTCACAACACCACGTGACAAAAACTAAACGAGTGACTTTGTTTTTCTGTTTTTAAAAAAATTTAAAAAAGCTTCAAATCGAAAAACAAAATGTATACGACCTGGTATACGACCTGGTATACGACATAGTATTTTTACCACGTTACATACAATCTTTGAACGAAATTATCCAGAAGCGCGACACTGATACACTCGGCAGTCACGCACATATCGCTACAAACCTACAATCTATACACTGACAATGAAGGCGATATTTATTAAACTACATGATCGATCGATCATGCATTTTAGTTTTGTGAATACCTTAGTCCATTGTAAGTCGTAAGAAATAACTCCTTCGTATGTAGGTTGTAGCGATATGTGCGTGACGCGTCACGCTCGCTCGCTAGCTGCAATATTTAGTGGAGCAGAAGGTGATCATTGTAGCGTATCGGTGTCGCGTTCGATGTCAAAAACAATTTTGACAGCAAGCTCTATTATTGGTCACTAACGATGCTAAAACTTGACAACGCGAACATCGCGAAACACGTTATTCAGATCGATGAGCCGGACGCGACGAGAACATTTCCTTCCTGCTTACTGACGAGTAAATATTAAAACGCCTGGCTACGTGACTTTCTTTTCGCTTTTCAATTCGCCATTTCTACGATTTTGATCGCTCACATGTACAAGGCTTTCGCCGGGATGACCACGTGGAGCGACTGCACGTTTCCGGACAGCGAAGCAAAAGTTTGCGGGATTTCCCAAGTTTTTTGTTTTTTATTAGTTATGTTTTTACGAGATCTGACGTCGTTCACGCTCCTCTCAGGCTAGAGGACTGAGGGGAGGAGGCGGATGTACACAGGCTAGAAGATTCCGAATTTAATTCCAGATGGACTGAACATAATCCGTCCGATAAATCATTAGAAATATCAGGAAATCTCCACGTCAACACGCGAGCCTATTTCGACTTGACAGAAGAATATTTGGAGGGGATCGGACTTGATCTTGGATATATATGCTGAATGCCGGAAAGAAGCTCAAAGGATAGAGGTGAGCTTATTTATATTTATAGTCCGGGATCAAACGTTGAAATTTTCATTAGTCGGCCTAATTTCAGCGAATTAAGCTTAAAGTTCGACGTGATTTTATTTGGATCGACGTACACGTTCTTTCTGTCTGAGGCAGAAGTAAAGAACGACGACGACTGAATGAAATTCTATGTTTGACTCCACAGACGAAATTAAATAATTGGGATCTACTTTAACTGAAGTTTAGTTCGATTGAAGATAAGTTCGACGTTTGGCCCGGACCTTTAATAAATAAAGGCCCTGTTTACACGGACCGAATCGTTTTCGATACGCCTAATATTCCGTTTATACAGATCCTTCCGTTTACACAGATCATACATCATAAAATCATATCATGATCATAATGCATTAAGAGCTGATGTCTGTAATTATCAACCGGAAGCATACAATAGGGAAAATACCAAAATTCTCAAAAAAATTCACAAGATAGCCCTTGGTGAACTATTACTAAAAAATACATTTTTTACTTCAATCCGGCAATTATTTTCGAGATACGGAGGTAAACTTGGTTTGGCAGCTCTCAGACCGGTTTTTTGGCGTTTGACACCACACATTGTGGAGACCTTGTTTTGAAACTCAAAACAATTTTATTCCGAGAAACAAATTACTCATCAGATTAAGTAGATAATAAGATATATTGTGAGTGGTTATTTTATCAATTTGAATTAAAATTGAATATTTGAAAGATTTTTCATTATTTACATTATTTTAAGCAATTTCTTGCAATGCAAAATTGACGAAATTGAGAGGCTAAAATCGTTGACTGGTACATAGCCTAGAGTATAGAGACTTATACCACATGAAAGAGCATTATTTCTTCTTTTAAAATCTGTTTTCAAAACCATGGGCAACTTAAAAGAAGAATTTTGAGGCTGCGAAATACAAGTAGTACTTTTGTGTAATTTGAGCTTTTCCGTCACGGCATTCCGATGCTAAAACTCAGATAAACACAACATTAAAACATTTTGGAACAACAGAAGTTTAATAATATTTGCTATCAGGCACCAGCACATGTTACAAGACTATTTTCTGTGATTTGCTATCGCTTTTTCGCAATAATAAAATAATTTAGCTATTTTATTCGACCTTGAGTTCCAAAGCGTACACAAGTCACGTAACGTTTGTCAAGGTCAACTTGAAATCAAATCAAATCGGAACATTTTGCACTCTGAAATTACTGTTTAACACACAGAACAATAGCTATGAGTGCTTTGTTATTCGTACCTTAGATTGGGCTTTCTGGATATTGAAGAAATCCATGAGATAAATCTGGAACAACATCTGATGGCTGTATAATTAAATACGGTACGCGGTTTCCAAATTCGTTCAGAGATTGCGTTACATACATTACAGTGGGAGACCGCTGTAATGTTATTTCGATTATGGGCCCCGAGCGAATTGTTTTTAAAAAAACTTATGGAAATTTCACAACCGAATGGCCACAATGCATTAATTTGATTAACGTCACCGGATTTAGAAATTTTGAAATAAATTAATCCAGGACGCTGCCTCAAAGGACAAGTGCAAGAAAGGGCCGTCGACATTTCCCAAGTGCCCCGCTTAACGTCCACTGGGTCAAGGTCAGAAACCCCCCACTCCCCCCCCCCCCCCCCCCCCCCTCCTCCATAAACATCCACTTGGAATTTTGCTGTCCAATCTTTTTCTAGTGTAGCTTGCAAGCAGGCTCGCGTTTGGGCCCATATGCGAGCAACGAAAGTCGTGAGATTTACGTGCGATACTGAGCAATCACATGTGTAAGTGAAATGAAATTGTTCTCATTTGTTCTCATTTCTACAGAACTATGTTTTCTCTTTATGTTCCATTCTTAAACATGAAGTAAAATAACAAAGATTTGCCTAATTTATTTTTTTTTTGCTCAAAATGCCCCACGCTAACGTCAAATATTTTCTCTCCTTTTTTTAGAGAAAATGATGATCCGAAATGGGCAATTTATACATTATACGAAGCTAATTTTTTTTATTTAATTTGATATCATGTTACAAATGAGAATCGGAAAAAAACATTTTTCGGGAAAGTGGAATCTAAAAATAAGCCAGTAGTTTCTTGTTCCGGGTAACAAGCTCTTCTTCCAGACAGAGGGTTAGTGCTGCACTTTTCTGAAACTTTTCTAGCGTTTGTAGCTGTTTCTGGTTTGTTTCTAATAAAATTGTTTTTCTTTTCTTTGGGTTATTACTGACATATCATTTACAAATTAAAATGTCATAAAGAAAAAAAGTTACTTACATTTATTTAAAGATTCGCTAGCATGACATTAGTTCTCGTATTGTGATTGTTTGTGACCTTTTACACAGTTGGGGATGCGACAATTTATGCGTATGAGAAATGTCGACGATTATTTTGTTCATTAAACAAAGAAATCTCGCGCTATTATCGTCATTATGAAGACTTGGTCCTCCTAACGCGGCCCTCCCCTAACGCGGATCTTGTTGGGTCGTGTTCTTGCACGAAGGTCTAAGATATTGCACTGTTGCCGAGTTTTGGAACATCCTTTGACAATGACTAGTTCCACTGATTTTGTTCAATCCAGTTTTTTTTACTATAATGAAGTTAGGTGATGGTTAGGGGCCGTTGACATATTCCCAAGTGCCCCTCCACTGGACGTTTTTACTATAATGAAGTTGGGTGATGGTTAGGTCGCACTTGTCCTGTAAGTACAGGCTCCTGGATTAATTTCTTTCAAAATTTCTAAATACGGTGACGTTAATCAAATTAATGTATTGTGGCTTCAGTTGTGAAATTTCCATAAGTTTATTAAAACAATTCGCTCGGGGCCCATAATTGAAATAACATTACAGCGGTCTCCCACTGTAATGTATGTAACGCAATCTCTGAACGAATTTGGAAACCGCGTACCGTATTTAATTATACAGCCATCAGATGTTGTTCCAGATTTATCTCATGGATTTCTTCAATATCCAGAAAGCCCAATCTAAGGTACGAATAACAAAGCACTCATAGCTATTGTTCTGTGTGTTAAACAGTAATTTCAGAGTGCAAAATGTTCTGATTTGATTTGATTTCAAGTTGACCTTGACAAACGTTACGTGACTTGTGTACGCTTTGGAACTCAAGGTCGAATAAAATAGCTAAATTATTTTATTGTTGCCAAAAAGCGATAGCAAATCACAGAAAATAGTCTTGTAACATGTGCTGGTGCCTGATAGCAAATATTATTAAACTTCTGTTGTTCCAAAATGTTTTAATGTTGTGTTTATCTGAGTTTTAGCATCGGAATGCCGTGACGGAAAAGCTCAAATTACACAAAAGTACTACTTGTATTTCGCAGCCTCAAAATTCTTCTTTTAAGTTGCCCATGGTTTTGAAAACAGATTTTAAAAGAAGAAATAATGCTCTTTCATGTGGTATAAGTCTCTATACTCTAGGCTATGTACCAGTCGACGATTTTAGCCTCTCAATTTCGTCAATTTTGCATTGCAAGAAATTGCTTAAAATAATGTAAATAATGAAAAATCTTTCAAATATTCAATTTTAATTCAAATTGATAAAATAACCGCTCAAAATATATCTTATTATCTACTTAATCTGATGAGTAATTTTGTTTCTCGGAATAAAATTGTTTTGAGTTTCAAAACAAGGTCTCCACAATGTGTGGTGTCAAACGCCAAAAAACCGGTCTGAGAGCTGCCAAACCAAGTTTACCTCCGTATCTCGAAAATAATTGCCGGATTGAAGTAAAACATATATTTTTAGTAATAGTTCACTAAGGGCTATCTTGTGAATTTTTTTGAGAATTTTGGTATTTTCCCTATTGTATGCCTCCGGTTGATAATTACAGACATCAGCTCTTAAATAGCACAGAAAACGGCTAAAACGCTCTGAAACCGTGGATACGGTTTAAAAACAAGGAGTCACTGGTTTTCGATTTTGCGGCTTATATATATTTAGAACTTCCCGCGCTATTTAAAATTCCGCGACAAAAGTTGGAAAAATCTGTTTGTTGTTTACTTACAGGAAAATTATGTCGTGGTCTTGCTAAAGGGTAAAGTTAAGAGAAACCAATTCCACAACATATGTTTGTTTGGCAGTTCGAGACAGATTTTCTCGCTAGACACGGCTAAGTCAAACATCATAGAACAAAATTGTGCCGCCTTACCGAGCTTCGTTGTTCAGTTACATGTACAAACACTCGCATGTAGATCTATTTTAAAACTTCCCAATCTTGTGATCTTTTTCGCTGCAAACCTATAATCTCTTGCCGAAAACATCAACAAATTTGGGCCTGTACTTATGGCGACAAATGTTGTTCATCGCATTTCGCTTCGCCGTGTTTACATTCAGTATTCAGTTCTACAACGGTCGCATCACGTTAGATGTTTTTTTTATTTTCCGAAGGCTGTGTTTATCTTATCAGTAAAATGTTAAATCTCCAGTTTTGCTTGAGTGAGGTCTCTTACATATTTCCTTAATTAACCGGGCGTGGGCCTGGGGCCCAGCCCGGTTAATAAAATAGCTTCTGTTTTTTTTTTTGTCGTCGATCTCTTATACCTCTACTCCGCCAAAGTGCTAGGAGGAGAGCTAGGGGTGAGTATGAATATATATGAATGTATTCGCCTTGTGAAAGATTTTCTCGGGGAAGAACGAAGCCCGGACTCGAGAGAGCGGCGGAAATCGAGCCTATGTGAAAGTTGGACTGGTCCAAATAGATATTAATTTAGGACCGCGTAAACACATCGGAGCGGCGTACAGATTTCGCAACGTCGGTGAGTTTGACTCGTCAAAATATTAAATCATTGTACTCACTACTAGGTGGACACACTAGGAGCGCCATTAGATCAATTTTTTTTTATCAAGGCTACGTTACATTTCGCCAGGGTCATAATATTGTCCTGTTTGTTATGTGTGAAATACATTTCTTTTCCGTAAAGGAAAACAGAAACTTGCCCAGACTCGCAGATTTATGTAAACAGAAACTTGCTGAGACGAACAGATTTATATTTGGACGATTACGTCATAGAGTCACGTCGAATCGTGACTTGAAGAGATTGTCTGTGAGGTGCGTACGTACATCACATACACTAGAAGCGCCATTAGATCAAATTTTTTTATCAAGGCTACGTTACATTTCGCCAGGGTCATAATATTGTCCTGTTTGTTTTGTGTGAAATACATTTCTTTTCCGAAAAGGAAAACAGAAACTTGCCCAGACTCGCAGATTTATGTAAACAGAAACTTGCTGAGACGTGCAGATTTATATTTGGACGATTACGTCATAGGGTCACGTCGAATCGTGACTTGAAGAGATTGTCTGTGAGGTGCGTACGTACATCACATACACTGGAAGCGCCATTAGATCAATTTTTTTATCAAGGCTACGTTAGATTTCGCCAGGGTCATCCTTTGCCTAAATGATATTTTATGAATATTGTCCTGTTAAATAATTGTCATTTTGTGTGAAATACATATCTTTTCCGTATATTTTCTGAGAAAAACAGAAACTTGCTGAGAAATGCAGATTTATAAATAAGGACGATTACGTCATGGGGTCACATGAGTCAACGTCTGTGATAAACCAGGGTCGCCGTTAGGTCAAATTTCATATCAAGCTATTACTTTTGATTTGAACATGAATACTCTGCTGTTTATTTAGTGTGAAATACATTACTTTTTCGTGTTGGTGCAGCAATTCACTTCCTTGTATGCAGAAGATTTATAAATAACAACCATTACGTTACAATATCACATTTTGACTCACGCAATTTGTCGAACTGTGACTAGAATAGCTGCGAATGATGATGGTGCAACGCGGAACGTCTGCGATTGATGGTTCAACACCGATTCGTACCTATGTTGTCGTGTTTTTTCCTCTTATTCAACTTTGGCTTTATATTGAGGAATGATCTTCAAAGACTGCTCAGAGGCAAGAAAATTGACAGTAGGCACTATACGCAAACATCAGACTTCAGCGTGATTGCCGTGACTAATCTGATAGATTTCAAGCAAGAAAGCAGGTAAAACGGCTTGCTTGCTTGATAAAAAAAGCCCGGTTATATTTTTCTTCGAAAATTCTTGTTCTTTATAATCGATCGCTCCGAATTACACCTATTACTTATTTACATGTATGTGGAATTACCTTTTATAGATGGAATTAAAAAATTCCTGTTCAATGAAATTCGATACAGTTACGATTAATAAGGAAAACACTTACCACAGACGATTATTAACTGTAAATTTCACGGTTGTTAGCAGTAACTTATATGTTTAATAATCGTAACTGGCGGTCTATAAACTAAAAAGAGCCGTCTTTTACGATTAATACGGTAACTTGCCACGTGCATTACGTTTATTAACTGTAACTCACGCGTCAAAAAAGTGCATCTAAAACAAGAACGAATAGCATTTCGCTGCCACACCTACGGTAATCTCTGTCCAAAATCATTCACAAATCCTATGTGGGTAAAGGGTGAAGTTGTATAATAAAGATTATTATTACATGTGTCAAATTTGCATTCATTGTTGATTACATTTCGCTTCGCCCAGTTCGCCGTCGTGTTTATCAATTGCTGGTTTGCAACCATTCCCGAGAGATTTAAATGACAAAGACCCTGGCGGCCATGTTGGATGACAGGAACAATAAAACTAATTATAATTCTTTTGTTAATGGTCATCCAACATGGCGGCGATGACGTCAGTTGCAAACCAAGAATACTGATCTTACTGATCAGATTAATTAACCCGCCTCGCGTTAAGTGTTATTTCTGAACGGCAAAAACACAAACTGAATAAAAACAATTGTTTCAAGCAAGTTTTCTTTTGTCCCTACCTTTACTTTAATTCATGGTTTTTCCGGTTTACCATAAAAAAAAGCGAACGAAACAGTTAGTTGTCAAATTTGCAGTAGTCTGAGTGTTGATTTACATTTCGATCGCTTCGCCGCGTTTCGTTACAACATACAGCTGTGCAGATTCAGATTGAAGCCGCTTCGCGTTAAATGTTCTTTCTGAACGGACAAAAACACAAAGTCCACAAATGAATTTAAAAAAATTGTTTCAAGCAAGTTTTCTTTTGTCCCTGCCTTTACTTCAATTCATGGTTTTGCCGGCTTAACCAAAACGAACGAAACACTGAGTAAACACTGTACAATCTATACCGGGGTTTCGCGACTGTCAGTTTATCTTATCAGTAAGATGTTAAATCTCCAGTTTCTCTTAAATACATTTATTTGCCTATGTATCGTGAACGGAAAGAAAAAAACTCCGAACTAATAGACCTTTTAGTTTGGCTTGGTTGTACGCGGTGTCAATGACAAACGTGTAAAAACTTCGCTTTCTGCTCGACAGTGCCGCGATCGTACTCGAAAAGTCGGAAAATCTCGGCCGTTTCAGAGAAAAGTTATGCCTTTCTTTCGCTTGCTAGAAGGTTTTGTGTCAAACATTTTCAATTTGTTTCCTTTTTCTTTGCAAACTTCACTAACTTAGCCGTTTTCGCCCATGAAAGTTATTTCGGTAATGGCGGCTGAAGCTGGAAAATTCCTGTTCGATGAAATTCAGTACAGTTACGATTAATAAGGAAAAAACGCACCACATACGGTTATTAACGTAACTTTGACGGTTATTAATCGTAAGTTACATGTTTAATAATCGTAACTGACGGTGTTTGTTGCTTAATAACTGTAAGAGGACGTCTTTTACGATTAATAAGGTAACTTGCCACGTGCATTACGTTTATTAACTGTAAATCACGCGTCATATGATTAATAAACGTGCTTTTTGAACTCCGGAAACAGTTTGGGACTCCGGAAACAAATTGAGACCTGTTTTAACCATTTTCGAGCCTTCATCCCTGCTTTTCCCCACGGCCTTGCAATTCATTAAACAAACTGGATCGCAGTATCGGTGTCCTTCACTGAATCCAAGGAATCATCCATGTAAGTCGATTTTCTCACAGTGTCAGCGGCAAGGGGGAATTCCTTTTCGTGAATCCTGGAATTCTCCTGGGACACAAATTGTGCGCGAAACGGAGCTGACGCATCTCCAAACACCACACGTTCAAATTCGTTAGACTTCAGGGTTTTGATCAATTTCCAAATTCCTCCAAAGGAATCTAAACTTCGGACGGTCTTGAGGCGGAATACGAATCTGTAAGTACATTTCGCTGACGTCACAGGGAACAGCTACTGGGAAACGACGGAAACGGAGAAGCACATCGAACAAATTGTTCTGTAGCTTGGGACCTGGCAGAATTTCATCATTCAGAGATGTTCCTTGGAACTTAGCACTGGCATTCAAATACGATCTTGTCTTTGTTGTTGACGTTTCGGGACGGCAGACTGGAAAGTGAGGTAGATACCAGGGACTCTGTGATTCGTTCTCGGTCTCTTGTACTTTGCGAATGTACCCTTTTTCCACGTAGGAAGAGATAACCCGCTTATAATCTTCTCCCACAGAAGACTGACGTAACAAACGCTTCTCTGTGTTTCTTAGGCGACTGTAGGCCATCTCATAATTGTTTGGTAACGTTGGGCACTCTGTTTTCCAAGGTACGGCGACTTGATAACGTTCCCCATCATGGACGAGTGACTGACGAGCTTTATCCATGGCAATCTTCTCTTCTCTAGTCATCATTATCCCATCGTTTTGCTCGATGCCTAGAGTGTCTATTTCCCAGAACCGTTTCAGTGAATCGTTGATCTCATCAAATACTTGCAGGTCTGGTGAAAAAGGTACAGGCGGAGACGAAATTCGTTCTGGGGTTACTTGTCAACGGCTCTCCTTTCTGGGCAACCAACGCAAGACCATCCTAAAGGCCCTAATCTTGCAATGGGAATCTCCTGGATTTCCCCTTACGTCACATTTTGAGAAGTGAAGATCGATTTGGTCTTGACCAATAAGAACATCAACAATGGGATCAGCTGTTGATTCCGGAAATTTGCAGACGCGTAAATGAGGCCATTGTTCCTGAAACTTTGTCCAATCAACTGCGTGTAATTTCCAGTTACTCGACGTGGACATTGTTAAAGCTTTAAAGGGGAGCTTCATATTTCCATCACAGCTCTCCAGTGTCAGGCTAACAGGCATTGAGTCGAAAGTTTCCACGCTTTCGTCAAGAACGTTAACTGTGACTTTCTCGTGAGTCGCAGACAAACCGAGTGCACCGGCTAGTTCCTCGTTTACATAGGAAACACTACCAGTTGCAATCATCCAAAAGGGCATTCACTTTAATCTTCTTTCCATTTGCTGACAGCCACACAGGAAAGGTACGTAAAGAAACAAATTCCTGATGCTGCGCGGAGGCTAGAGTGGTAATATGGGAGTGTTCTTCGGAACTCTCTACAGAATTCACCAACGCCGCGGTGTCCTCACTTGTTACAGTTGTAAAGGTTCTTGAAGAGGGCAAGTTAGAATTTGAAGCATCCTCGACGCTGGTAGTCGCTTCACGGATTCCAACTTCCCCCGATTGATGCAAGAGTCTGTCATGATTTCCCTTGCAGCCGTTTACTCCACATTCTCTCCATCTGTTGCAGTCCTTCCCTTGATGGTTGTTGGCTAAACAGCGGAAGCACAGTCTCTTTTCCTTGGCAACTCTCCATCTGTCGTCAACGCTCATGTCTTTGTACCCCTGGCAGTCTTGATTACGTTGATTTCCACTTGTTGGTGCCCCTCGAATCGATGTTGACGTCCTCCTTTGAAAGAATTGAAAGTTCGATTCTGTTTACTATCTTCTCTCTTGACTTTTCTCTAGCACGTAGCCCTTCGATGCTTTCCATAACTTTAACCTGGTACTCTGATTCTTCAGTTATCCAGTCTCGAAGAGTTTCAATAGATTCTGGCCGACGGTTCTCTGCAACCCAGCGATAAAATCTGAACAACATGGGCTTCGGAATCTTTTCCAAAACAACAGTGAAAAGAAGGCTTCCAGGTTCTAATTCACTCCTTCGATTATGTTCATGAAGAGTAACGACTGTGCTTACGAGAGTATCAGCAAATTTCTCGAGTTCCTGAATGTTTCCTTCTTGAAGAGGCTTAATTCTCTTGACCTCTTCGAGATAGCTTTGAAGTTGTCTTCTATCTCCGCCAAATCTACGCTTCAGAGTATTTTTCGCCTCTTCGTATGCTTCGTTGGAGAAGCCGAGCTTCGAAATTGCTTCTGCAGCCTTTCCTTCGAGGCAAGATTTTAATCTTATCATCTTATATCTCACCGGTTCGTTTGACTCATCCACGATGCTCTCGAAAGCGGCCCAGAAGTATTTAAATTTCGTCTTGTCTCCGTTGTACTTGGGTAATTTTTATCCGCTCAAGTTTTCCGTCTGATCGAATTGGACCTGGATCTTTCTTAGGTTGAGTCAGATCCATATCTGACGGCTTAGGCGTGTCTTCAGGTCTGCTCGGTTGAGGTAAATCGATGTTAGTCGTTCAACGATTTCTACTGGCCACAAAAACATGTTCTTGGGGGGGACAAGGACACAGCAACTTTGGACGACGGTTTCCTGATGGAGAAACAAGCAGGAGAGGAAAATCCTCTCACAGTTAGCGATCTGTTTACTCGAGTGTCTTCGGTTAACTTATCGATTTCTGGGCATCAGATTCTCGCCCCCACGTTCCTCTCGTTCTCCGTCTGTGGTCCGCATAAAATTCGCTATCAAGTCATCCAAAATCTGTCATTCCTATCTATTTTGTTTTCCTCCGTGTTTTCGAGGGGACGAAGTAAAATGGGCTTCTTTGTCGATTTATATCCTCCGGACCATCAGCCTTACCAGACGAGTGTAAAGGTCTTCGTAAGTCGCCATTCTTCGCCGTGACTTCTCTTTCTGGTTTCTTATAATTCATCCAGGAGCAAGCTCATTTACATTGGCTTCGTCTTTCAACGCTATCCGCAGTTTCTTCAGAAGCCGTCCGCACTTTCCTGTCCATTTCGTGTCATCCTCCTGAACTGTACTGCGAACCTCGCCTCTGCTACCAAATTTGGTCGGGCGGAACAACCAAAACGATAAAACGACTGAAAACGGAATTCTGAACACTCTCGATAAACTGTATTATACTCACTTCGACGATAAAGCTTACAACGTGTTCGCTGGCGACTCGGCAATTAGGCGGAATGCTTAATTAACATTTCGTTTCGAATCACTAAATATGCTAATCCTACCTACCAAGTAACGGATTACTGACAACCGGCCCTTGTGGTTCAGGGGGCAATAACTAAATTCATCCTTTAGGAGGGGGGGAAAGGGATTTCCTAATGTTTCGGGCTACATTGAAGCCCCATTTTCCAAACCCCCCCTCCTGATAAGTCACTTGCACAGTCCCTAAACTTGATTTTACAATAAATATGTTTCATTATTCCAAATAACATTTATTGGAACGATCAAATCCGTTGCATATAGTCATATTCTAACATGTTTTCTTGCCTTGTTTGCGGGCAAAATTTCCACAAATCATTAAACCTTTTTATACTTATTTTTTATTTACAACCTCAAATCACGGAATAA
>MU825473.1:122500-145345 GCA_029204205.1 Desmophyllum pertusum | reverse complement strand
CAATCTCGACCCCAGAGCCCTTCTCTTTTGCGCATGACCGAGGGAGAGAAGAGCTCTGGGGAACCCTGGGACAGAGCTTGCTCTGATTGGTTTTCGCTTGAAACAATAAAAATGCTTCTGATTGGTCAATTTGTTACGCGCGAAAAGAAAAGTTCTAGGGAGGGGTGGAGAATGTGTAGCTGCCAAGTCTTTTGCGAAGCTGCGTTGACTGCGTTGGAGGAAGTTCTCGAAGGATATTGGTACAAAAAGGATACAGTATGTATTTTTAAATATCGTCACTGACCTATGAGCTGCTTCCTCGTGATTTTCATGTTTATCTATTGAGTCGGAGTGGAGAAGTAGTCAGGCCGAGCGGACAGAAACAGTTCATCTTTTTGTCGTTTTAATCGATCTCTCGATCGATCTCTTCTTTTATATCGCTAAGATCCACTCTAGGTGATGTACCAGAACTTAATATTTATTAGAGAAAGGACATTTTTGCGATATGATATACCCTGTGTTTTGAGTTTCGAGATTTTGAACATATCGTAAAGAATCGTGGAAATGGCAGTGACAGGACTACAATCGAAGCTCTCGACCTCTGAGCGGACACTCTCGTATTTAAAGCAGACAGCACTACTTGCCACCCTGACAAAACCCCGCTTGAACTCTAGCTCATGCAAACTAGCTCTGTATTTACACATTCCCGTTAGCGGCAAGCTCCATTTGCGGACAATTTTTCTGATTCCCGAGGGTGTCCGACTGTGTATTTTCAGTATTTTTTGCCGAAGCTTTAAGTAAGGTTCCTATGTTGGTTGTTGAAATGAGCTGGTCCTGCACAGTTATTTTATATACCTTTTGAAAATATTCTAACCGCTTTATTTATTATCTGCATTTTCAGAATTTTAAAGTGAAATAAATATTATTGTGTTGTTATTGAAGTCGTTTATATTTATTTTTTCAGGATGTTCTGGTTCTCTCCAAATTTATTCAATTCGTCAAATATTATGGCGAACACTGCATCACACTAATAAGTACTAAGATGTAAAGTATTTGAGTCATGACCATGTTATTTGACCATGTACATGTACAATAGGTCTTATTTTTCATGAAAAGGTGCCTTGAATCAAAATTTGAACTTTCATTCTTTAATTAAATTAACCAAGATATTCCAGAAATTTCACAGGTAGCAATTACACTGTTTCTGCATGTCATGTAGGGTGAGGGGATGTCTAATTTGAGCTCTAGAAAGCCTTTGACCGTAAGTCTATGTTGTCATAATATTTAAAAAATTGACAGATTATTTTGTGGTGGCTTGGTTTCCTGATTATACTCAAGTGTATCTCAGATCACAGATGAAATGTCTGCAGTACAGGCAAGAGAAGGGGTTGGTAAATGATGATTTTTTTAAAAACATGTAGCTGTTAGCCTGGCTGATTTGCCATGAAATTGTTCAGTTAGATACATATGTGTATCCTAACAAGGGTGCATTTGGGTCTTCAAACAAATACCATACGAGGCTTTGAACTAGCAGAAATTGCACAGGGTATCCCTGCATGTCTTGTAGAATGAAAGGGTGTTTTTACTGACCAAACCAGCCCTTTCATTCCACAAGACATGCAGGGATACCCAGTGCCATTTCCGCTAGTTCAAAATCTTATATTTGCTATTCTGCAATAAAATAATTAATATAATTTTTCTAAAGAACTGGAAGAAATGAAATGGCTTCCCACTGCATACTGCATGTTTGTAGCTTTTTCATGTTATCAAGAAAAAACATGTACTGGTCAGCTACTAGCTAATATTTAGAGGCAGTTGTATTTGTATAAAAATACCAAAATTATGGAAATATGATGTTTGACGTGTCTAAAAGTATCAGAAGAGTGACAGTAAGAAGGTGAACATGTTCTTATACTGTCATTTTCTATTTGATAATGTTAGACACATCAAAACATTGTATCACTATAATTTTGGTATTTCTACTCAAATGTTTCCCTAGACTGTGATCAGTCGGTATTCACATCGCCTGCCCAGGAAAGATTAGGAAAAGAAAGAGACTACTCGCAGTCTAATGTTTCCCTCAACAAACCTTTTATTTTAGAATAATAATAATTATTATCCCTCCACCACATTTCTTATTTTTAAATCAACACTTAACATGGGTAGAAGGTCAATTCTGCTCCGTGTGGTGTGCAGCGGGCTGGAGGGTCTGAACTTCCCTCTTCCCATACATCTAACTCCCAGTTCCCAGGGTCATTGTGATGCGCTAAATCTTGGGCAGGACACTTTAACTCTCAGTGCCTCTCTCCACACAGGAGTATAAATGGGTAGTGGAGAACGGATAAGGCAACCAAACAAAATGCCGTGGGACCTGGGGGGGGGGGGGGGGGTACTCGGCTCAGATATGTTTCGGGTGTTTGGGTGGGTATGTGACGCCCAGGTCTTCTTATCCTGAATCAAAATTTGGATCCCGTTTTAGAAAGAATTTGCATTCAAAATGATACCCCGTACTAGAAACAGGCCAATTTTTATACCCCGTTGTGGAAATTTATTTCCATAGCCCGTTTTTGAAAAGTCTCGAATATACACTGTAGGTACCCCGTTCTAGATCAGGAGTCCCAAAATCTCGACCCCGCTGGGTGGTACATACCCATATGGGTATTTTGGGGCAGTACCCCCTGGGCTGGGGGGTAACCTGCAATGGACTACCATCCCACCCAGGGGGAGTAGCAGTACTCCTAGTCAGCTTCATGCTGCAGAAACCAGGATAAGCTCCAGCAGTGCACCCCTCCAGCAGTGTGGACCAGTTTGGCTCCGAATGGCTTTACCTTCTTTACAATGTATATTAGACCCTCCCTCACTGAAGGCCTTGAAAAGAAATAAGCCCCCTGGGGGCTTTTAAATAGAGTATTTATGCCGAGTTCATAAAATGTTCAGTCAGGTCCAACAAAGTATATAATATCTCAAACTTAAAAAAAATTTACAGCTACATGTATCAATAATACAGTATTGATGCCCAGCACAATAATAAAATGTAAGAAGAACCAAACCAACTCTTCTTATCCTGAATCAACAGTAAAGTAACTAAGCTTATCTAACTCTTCCCCTAGTCAGAAGCCCGGGGGGGGGGGGGGGGGGTAAATAACCCGCTGAGGGTTTGAAACCCTGACCTTGTTTAGGACAACAACAGAAAACTAAAATACCTACATGTACCCTGTGTAGGACAACATCCTCTATTTTAGGATCCTGTTTAGGACATACATGTAATACACACACTCTTGTTTTGCACATTTTAAAAGTGTTTTATTGGTAATTGCAAATATTTAGCGAATGGCGTTTGAATGATACAAGCCAAAGACCGGCAAACATCTCCAATCACGGATAGCTAAATACTGTATAAACCATATTTTTACGATGACAATCGTGCAACCGCATACCCTGTTTAGGACAAGTTCAGCCCTGTTTAAGGACAGACTCGCATAAAATTATATACCCTGTTCAGAACAGATAGGCCAAAAACCATACCCTATCCAGCGGCACGTCCCATAAGGGAGTACCTCCCCGGGGTCAGAAGATACTTTTCAATCTAAAAGATGACAGTCTATGGTTGCAAAGAAATTAAGGTGACAACAACACTTCATTTAATGAGGATATGCAGATAAAGCGTAAACATGTTTACACTCTGGCCCACAGCTAAAACTACAGGTAAAGATAGAATGTATTAATAGAATATTTACACATATTACTAGTAAGATTAATGCCCAGACAAAGTGCTCTAGTGGAGTACTAATGGCAATGCCTCAAGAAACGCTCAATCTGCAAGACATTGAGGACCTGGGAGTTGCTGACGAATTATTAGTCTCATATACATGTATATAGTGGTCCACTATCATCCAGACCAATGGTGTGAAGGGATCCTTATAATTTAAGTGTTTTCATGGTGTACACGTATTGAATGATATAAATTATACATTTTAAATTTCTATTTTCTATGGGTTTTCTGGTAAACAATCAAATCAACGATATACAAGGATTGGGAAGCACCCAAAACACAGAGACTTTTTAAAGATCTATATTTTACTATGAATGTTTCCCTTGTTTTACATCAAATAATAATACATGCAATTTATTATATAATTCATGCATGTACCGTACCAAATAAAACCTATAATGCCAGTTTTCTCCATTCAATCTCTTACTTCACTGCAATTTTTCAGTCAAAATCTCATTAAAAATTTCAATTTAAAATCATCAGATGTTCGGAAATTATTGTACATAATGTGCAAACAAACACTGTCATTTTGGCTGCCAAAATCTTAGCAAGGGCCAGTCTCGCCTTTCAAGATTATTGCCCGACTACAATAATATTGCACATTAAAAGTTATGAATTTATTACCGCTAAGCAGCTGGCAAGTAAACTGTATTAAACATGCGACAGTTTCGGCAAAACCTAACTGGAATGTTCCCTTGAAGTAGCAGCTAAAAACGTCGAAGGCGACTGTACAGACAGCTTGGGATCTCCGGGTGTAAAAACATCAAATTGAAATATTTTACCTTCTGTCCTTTGGCGTCCACTTTAGATGTCATAGATGAAAATAATTGTGACTTTCCGAATCCGAAACCTATCGGTAAAACCCCTAACGCATCCTAAACAAACTACAGCTTCGATAAATGACTTCTGCTCAACTTTTAAGCCGTAAGTAGCAGTCTTTGCCAGCTTTAGATGAAGCAGAGTCTGGCTTTAGCACCGCCATTTTGGATTTGGATGTGGAGCATGCGCTGTGAAGGCGACATAGCCAGATTTTGGCTACGGCTGCGCAGAGTTTCCCAGAGCTTCGCGCGCTTGCGTAGTCAAGAAAGCAGCGAAGGTCTGGGGTCGAGAATGCATCATGACTCAGCAGGACATTGCGTGCGCTTTCGTGCAAATACAGTATTGACTAACAATATAGGGTCGCCTGCGTGAAAAGAAATCTGATAGAGTAGGTCTAAACAACAGCAAAGCATTCTTCGATATGAAGTTAGCTCCATTTCGTATTCTCGGTTTTATCGTGACCTGTGCGGTCCTTTTTGCATCGAAAATAACCCGAGCTGAACTCGACGAGAACCAACATTCCCCGTCGCGGAGACCGACTCCGGTGCAGTTGTTGGCAAGATTGAGGCTCTTCCACACGGCAAATCAGTACACGAGTACCTTGGTATCCCGTATGCAGAACCTCCGGTCGGAGAATTAAGGTTTGCAGCTCCAAAACCCGCCAAACCTTGGTCTGGAATAAAACGCGCTACAGAGTTCGGAGCCTCGTGTCCGCAGAATCAATTGCCTTATCCTGGATCACCGACTCGGTCAGGTAACGAATCCCAAAATATATCCTGCTCGCAGGCTACTTGAGATTAGACTTTGGTCTGTCTTGATATGTTCAGTTTACGTTTTAGAGTTTGCAAAATGGCTGCCGCAAAACTGATGATGCGAAGAATCCCGGTAGAATAAAGGTAACCAAGAGACTATGATCTAAGCTTAGATCATAGTCTCTTGAGGTAACACATTCAATGCATCCTAATTTCTTCATTCAGATGTGGACAGTGAGGATTGTCTATTCCTTAATGTGTTTGCTCCATCAACTACCAAACCCGATGACAAGATGGCGGCCATGGTGTGGATTCATGGCGGCGGGTTCGCGTTTGGTTCTTCTACTACTTATCATTCTGGGGTTTTAGCAACCTTCAATGACGTCATCGTTGTGTCAATCAACTATCGCCTTGGAGTGCTTGGCTTTTTTAACGTTCCTGGAACTGACCTTAGAGGAAATTATGGGATGTTGGATCAGGTGAGAACCGTGAGATTACCAGAACAATTTACGACTATAATAACAGCAAATCACTGATTAGAGCTCTTATTGGTGGTTTTCATCTGACGTCATCAAAACTCTAAAATCTAAACTGTTAATTCTACAAAGCTCTTCTTTTTGCATATTCTAGACAAAAACAAATCTTTATGCCAATTTTGGTATCGATTTTAGTGCTTCGTTTCGAAAATAAAGCATTTTGAAATTTGCGATGTCCCGGATGGACGTGATTCTGAACTGTCACAAAAACGGACATTTGTATGTCATTTTTAAATTTTCATACGTGATAATAATTTAGAAGTGATATCTAAAGAACTTTCAAGCGAAAGCTAATGATGTAAATGGTAGAATAACTCGTTTATGGAAAATGCTACAAAGCTAAAATTTGGACAGAACGTTTATTTCGGTCTGCTCTATAACCTATTAATTTTCGGATGTTGTTCATGCAAGCAAACAGTTTTTGTAACATTTTAATTGATGAAAACCACCAATACAGGCGACCAAATTCAACAGGTCGATTGTCTTGGCTATCCTTCTTTCACGGCATTAGAGTACCCTTGTTTCACTTCAGGTCCTGGCATTAAAGTGGGTTCAAGCCAACATTGCAAGTTTTGGCGGCGATCCCAACAGAGTGACCATATTTGGCGAGAGCGCGGGAGGAGTAAGTGTTTCCCTTCATTTAGTCTCGCCATTGTCCAAAGGTTTGTTTCACAGAGCCATTATGCAGAGCGGTGCGTCCTCGACACCTTTTTTCGGTGGAAAAGTCGCCGAACCAAAGCAGTTAGAGTTGTTTGCAAAGGTTATAAACTGTAGCTTGGGACCAGATCTTGTTGAGTGCGTACGAGGCAAAGCTGTGGAGGACATTACCGCAGCCCAAAATGGAATAGGGTATCCAAACTACACGGGCTCAGCGGATATATTAGTGCCTAAAGTTGATGGCGATTTTTTACCAGATCTGCCAGAAATCCTGTTTAAAACAGGTAAAGCGCACCCTGATATTGACGTCATAACTGGTGTTACCTCCAACGAAGGTGCTTTGTTTGCAATGATGTTTCCACCAGACCAGATCAAAGATGGATTAACACGTGACATGTTCGAATCTTTTCTAAAGGGAGGAATGCCTTCCAATCTAAATTTTAACAAGATGGTTGAAGATTTGACTTTATTCGAGTACACAAACCATGCTGACCCTGATAACAAAGTCGACATTCGCCAGATGATGATGGACTTTTTCACGGATTCGGGTTTTGTTGCGCCCGCCATTCTGGAGGCTAAAGCTTTGGCAAAGGTAGGAATACGGTTGTCATTATTAACAAGTCACTGGCCCTTGTACACTATTCCGGTTAACCCACTTTTCTTAGAGTTCTTAAGGAAAACAATACATCATTCGGATTCAAACAAATAGAGTAAATGGTCGGAGTGTCGAAGGTGATACGCTTCGCTTTGGTTTTGCTTTACTATATGCTCTCTGACTGGTTCGAAAAACTCGCGCCATATTCTTAACCAATCAGATGTCAAACTGAAACCAATCGAGGCTTGGTCGCACTTTGAATTCTGAATTTTTGTTTGTTTGTTTATTTGTTTATTTATGATTGGTTCCTTGTTTTGTTTTCTTCTGTTGTGTTTGGCCAAAGTGATTGCTTCAGTCAGTTGGTTTTTCTAGTTAGCATTGCAGGCTAGGTTTTACTACATTCAATTGAAAACCACTGTACATCAATCAATCAATCAATCAATCAATCAATCAATCAATCAATCAATCAATCAATCAAACATTCAATCAATCAATCATTCATTATTATGAATGAATAAAATAAATAATTAGATAAACAAATAAACAAATAAATAAATAAACGAACGATGGTGGCATTTAACAGTCCCGCGACTAGCTTACAAACCTGTGCCCGGAAATCCCAGATCGAATTGGAATTTAGAAGAGTTGGTTTTAGTACAATTGACTCGAGATTCTATAGCCGACTAGATTGCGAGCAGTCTCTATTTTTCGCTTAAGTCCGTGAGGCGAACGCGCGATTTACGAGTGGCGCGCGCCGCGAGTTGCGCCACTCGTAAATCGCGCGTTCGCCTCACGGACTTTAGCGAAAAATAGACTGCTCGCAGTCTAATAGCCGACCAATTGACTTTAATTTATTCTCTCCATTAACAGGGAGGAAGACCGCCTTATGTCTATGTGTTCAACCACAGAGTAGTCCATTCGCGTATGCCTGAGTGGGTTGGTGCGGTGCATGGTATGGAGATCCCGTTTGTGTTTGGCGGACCTTTCAAGTTCATATCTGAACCATTATTAGAAATGATGGTAACGAAATTTTCCGATACAGAAAAAGGGATGAGCTTGTATGTTATGAAACTGTGGACCGACTTTGCCAAATATGGGTACGTAAAATCAAATCAGAATTTAATGCAAGGATTAACAATATAATACTGAGTGCTTATTTATCCAGTGCGAAGGAAAGCTGGACGGGTACATCCCTGGCCAGCGTGAGGTTGAAAGACAACCGTATAAAATCAGTAGACGATAAGTGCTTTTACGATTGTGTTGTGCGAGCGCCAGTCGGCATTATCTGGACCAGTTCGAGAAGGGCGGGAAAACAATGTCCGGCCTTACTACGATAAACCCGTGGGATTGTTTATAGAATGGCGTGCGAGGGACAGTAGGAGACATATGATAGAGGAACTTTATTCCCAGGAAGAAGCAAGGGGAAGAGGGAAAGGGTAGGATAGTGGAAATTGAGGAAAGGGTAGCTGGGAGTGAAATAGATCATGTTCTTTTATTTCTGCCGACGCGTAATTTTAGTGGTGTCTTGATCCTTAAATTGCTGCTTGTCTTGTCTCTTACAACTTTGACAATGACTCTGAAGAGAACTATAAGCTGCAAGGGAAACACTACACCAGCTCCACGGTTAACTCCGCGATATGGCCAATCTCGTTCCCAGAGTCCTCGTTACCCTTGTCCAGCGGTGGAGCGGCCAACAAGGACATCTGGGATAAAGCGATCCGCCATGACCGGATTCTAGGACTTCCGGCTCTACTGCGCATGTGTTCGACCCCATGTTTCAACTAACGGGCGCCAAAATTCTTGGACTTCCGGTCTTACTGCGCAAGACAGGCGGATCACTCTATCCCAGAGGTCCTTGTTGGCCGCTCCACCGCTGGACAAGGGTAACGAGGACTCTGGGAACGAGATTGCGATATGGCCAGAACCTTACGCATGCGCACAGCCATATCCCCCGGGCAGATGTTTTGATGGCGTTTTTTATATTGCCGAGGCGGATGCAAAGCACACACTAGCCATTTGTAGCTGTTGGCTGTAGACCGCAAAAATAGCGCCTTCTACTCGCTTTCCGCTATATTCTTTTGAGACAAAAGCGAGAATATTTTGCAGTCCGATGACAATGTGGCACAAATAATGTGCATATCATTAAAAATCATTGTATTCTCCCAGGTCTCCAAATCCACCCGACTCTGGTCCTTCTCCAGTCACGTGGCCTAAATTTACAGAAGAGGAGCAGGAATATATCGTCCTCGATTTGAAACCGAGGCTGGGGCGCAGGTACAAGGCGGACAAGGTGGCGTTTTGGAATGAAATTGTTCCTAAAGTGGCGCAGTTCACACAAGCAGAGAACAAAGAAACTGAGAAGCAAACACTAAAGGACGAGTTGTAAACGATTAATAAAATAAAATAAAATAAAATAAAGCTTCCTTGCCACAGGTTTACTTGAATTTATTTTTTCCTTTTTTACAGCAAGGAGCCCAAAAGTGTGACCACCTACTTTTAATTAATTCACTGCCTTTCGTGCGCGCAGAAGCCTACTCGCTAGGATATAGTTTTCTCGGGTTCTGATTGGATAGTTCGCGCTCACCAAATAATGTGAAATTGGTCACACTTTTGGGCTCCTTGCTGTAAAATAATAATGATGATGATATGATAATAAGGAAGCAGCGTGACCGAGTGGTTTACAATCTCGTCTCAAGAGCCAGCGCGTTTCGGTCAGCGGTGGTTCCTTGGTGCTGACCAAATGGATAGCGGCCTCTGGGAACGAGATTGAGTGGTTTAGGGGCCGGGCACTGATCTTGTAATCTGGAGGTCCCTGGTTCAAGCCCTTCAATCCTGACACCAGCTGGATTTGTTCTCGGTAGTCCTAATAACATGACGAGGCAGAAAAATTGATAAATAGGAATTCGAAGGTCGGCACAATTTCCACTGGAAGTTACAATGTTGTTAGTTTTTCCAGCTCAGAAATTTATTGATACGGTTGTATAAGGGGAGAACGTGGTTTTTGTAGTTCTAATTTCCATCCCGTGATTGAAACATACAAGACGTTGTACTAATCTACTAGTCCCTTGTGTCGTCAGTCCATTCCAGTTCTCGATTTACATTGACATACCTTCCGTGACCGATAACACGACTAATTAAAAATTCACATCTGGGGTGATATTGTGACATGACCAGCAGTGTGTTGGTGTACATATTTAACATGATTGCTTTATGTTTCCAACGACTGCGTACTCTTCTTTCATTTCGTGTTCTTTGTATAATCGTGGCGTCTGCTGTCCTTTCGAAATTAACGCGAGCCGGACTCGACGAGAGCCGCCAACGTTCCCCCGTCGTTCAGACGGAGTCCGGCGCAGTTGTTGGCAATATTGAGACTCTTCCACACGGCAAACAGTGCACGAGTATCTTGGTATCCCGTATGCAGAACCTCCGGTCGGAGAATTAAGGTTTGCAGCTCCTAAACCCGCCAAACCTTGGTCTGGAGTAAAACACGCCACGGAGTTCGGAGCCTCGTGTCCGCAGCCGTCAAAATCGTATCCTGATACATCTATCAATCTTACTCGGAAAGGTATGGAATAATGCTTTAATTTTAGGTTATCTGTTATAATCAAATTATCCTGTTCAAGTATTAAAAGAACTCAAAACTAGAAACTCAGATCGATCAAAAGACGGTTTGATTGTCCAAGCGTGACACCCAGCTGGTGCGTGACCACCGACAGTAACGCGTGATACTAAGCACGCAGCGTCATGAAAATGCAAAACAAAATGGATTTGAAGAAGGAACGAATTCAGCTTTTACATACGAAATAAAATTTGTAATCCATTCGAATCCTCTTCAGTCCATGCTCCTTTATTTCAAGCATCATAGGCATGAAAGGCGTGCAAGGGCTACAGCTACATTGATATTGATTTATTTTATTATTACTGTATTACTACTATCATTATTACCGTCTTTTTTATGCAATACCATCTCTATACATGGGAATGCAAATAAATTGTTGTTGTTGTTGTCATGCCAGTTTAATGTTTTGATGTCCTCTCGAGATCGGTTTGTATAACTATTGTATCAAACCTTTTTCTGTTAGAAAACGCTATAACCCTATCAATTAGTGTTTAGCTCTCGTTGCGACCACTCTCGTAAGCGACCAAGCACTAGCGAGTAACGACCACCGTTGTGAAACCCCGTTTAAATTGTCACTCAAACTCTGTAATTAATTAAAAGCTCTCATAAGCGACCACTCCCGGCATCTGTAAGAGACCGCGACCACTTTTGGGAATTACCAACTGGTCGTTTCCTTTGTTTTTAAGCTCTCGTAAACGACCACTTGTTGTGCTACACATTTATGAGACATTAATTGTATTATTTGTAATCATCTGAATAACAGTTTTCAATCTATGTGGATGCGTGACCTGTACATTCGCTTTTGTAATTTGCATTTCATAAGTGGCCAGCCGCTATTGTTCAGTTCAGCACGTGGTCACTTACGACAGCCTATTCTCGTAAGCGACCAGCTCTACTTTTGACAACTTTTGACAACTTCAGGCTGAGGGTTATCCATTTAAAACGACCCATTCTCGGTATTGATAATTTTGCTAACATACGAAAACTGAATCTAATAATTGTTAAAGATGATTTCCAGTCCGTACTGCGCATGCTCAGGTTTTGTTTTCATTTTTGTTTTGAATTTGTTGATACGTTACACTTTGGTGATAGCTACATGAAGTTGTTTTTGAGTCCGCCATTACGGGTCGTTGAGTTCCTGAATGCTCGATGAGCTGAAACGTCGTTTTGGAATAACGCCAAGGTTCTTCTACTCGTTATTATTGTTTGGCAAGGATATATATCTGGCGTTAATAATGAAGAAAAATGTAAGTTTGCCCAATAATTTATATTTTCGCTAGTGTTTATAAACATTGCAGGCGGAGATTGCGCAGTACGGACTGTAAATCATCTTTAATTGTCACGCCACTGAAAAGAAATATTGTGTCGTTTCTTTTTCTAATCACTTTTTCAGGGGGAGGCAGTGAGGATTGTCTATTCCTTAATGTGTTTGTCCCATCAACTACCAAACCCGATAACAAGATGGCGGTCATGGTGTGGATTCATGGCGGCGCATTCTCTTATGGCTCTGCTTCGGATTATCCTGGCGGTGTCTTAGCAACCTTCAATGACGTCATCATTGTGTCAATCAACTATCGCCTTGGAATACTTGGATTCTTTAACATTCCTGGAACTGAGTATAAAGGAAATTATGGGATGTTGGATCAGGTACTTTTGTTATACTTTGTATCCTCTTCAACCCGTTTCATGTAACAACCAATGACCGTTAAGTGACGACGCACGTGACCAAATCCCGAGAAATTCCTGTTGTCCTCTTTTTACATCAAATTCTCCTTGTTTTGATTGACATTTCTAACTGCAGGTGCTGGCATTAAAGTGGGTTCAAGCCAACATTGCAAGTTTTGGCGGCGATCCCAACAGAGTGACCATATTTGGGCAAAGTGCAGGAGGAATAAGTGTTTCTCTTCAGTTAATCTCGCCACTGTCCAAAGGTCTGTTTCGAAGAGCCATTATGCAAAGCGGTGCATCTTCGTCGCCTCTTTACTGTGGAAAAGTTTCTAACACGGAGCAGTTAGAGTTATTTTCTAAGCGTTTAAACTGCAGCTTGGGACCAGATCTTGTTGAGTGCGTGCGAGGCAAGATTGTTGAGGACATTACAATGGCCAAAAGTGGGATCACGATTTCTAAAAGCATGGGCTCACAAAGCTTAGTAGGCCCTACAGTTGACGGAGAATTTTTACCAGATCTGCCAGAAAATCTGTTTAAAAACAGGTCAATTCCACCCTGATGTTGACGTCATAACCGTGTTACCTCCAACGAAGGTGCATTGTTTGCAATGATAATGTCACATGACATAGTGAAAGATGGAGTATCGTTAGAGTTGCTTGAATCCATTGTCAGAAATGGGATGATTTACGCTCGTGAAAAGAGCAAACTTGTTGAGGACTTGGTTCTCTTCGAGTTCACTGATTCTGCAGACTCTGACAACAAAATCGACATGCGCCAGTTGATGATGGACTGTTTTAGTTATTCGGGTTTTGTTGCGCCCGCCATGCTGGAGGCCAAAGCTTTGGCAAAGGTGACAATACAGTTGAGATTGTTAAATTACATGTTACGTGTTAAGTGTTAAGTGTTACGTGTTACATGTTAATTCTTACGTGTTACGTGTTACATGTTAATTGTTACGTGTTACGTGTTAAGTGTTACGTGTTACGCGTCACGTGTGACGTGTTACGCGTTACGCGTTACGCGTTACGCGTCACGCGTCACGCGTTACGTGTTACGTGTTAATTGTTAGGCGTCACGCGTTACGTGTTGATTGTTACGTGTTACTCGTGACGCGTTACGTGTTATGCGTGACGCGTTACGCGTTACGACATGTGCAACGTAACGTGTTAAATGTTATGTGTTATGTGTTATGACAAAGGTAAGAAAGGAGATTGTAGACAGCCAACCAAAACTGGGATTTAATTCAATTCTTGATTTTTTTTCAATCTTTGCACTAACAGGGAAGACGGCAACCTTATGTTTATGTGTTCGACCACCGACCAGTCTAGTCGCCTATTCCTGACTGGTTGGGCGTGGTGCATGGCTTGGACATGGCATATGTGTTTGGTGCTCCTTTTAAGAACATACCTGAACCATTCGTAAATGCATCGGTGACAAAGTACTCAGAGACAGAAAAGGGATTGAGCTTGTATATCATGAAACTGTGGACTGACTTTGCCAAATATGGGTAAGACGATGTTTTGATGTTATGATTGACATTCTTAAATACAGTTGAACCTCCCTGTGCGACCACCTCTCGTAAGAGACCACTTTTTCTAAAATACCAACATTTCGCCAACCAGTCAAATCACGACAAAAGAAACCTCTCGTAAGCGACCACGCTGGCTTGACATTTTGGGTGGTCGCTTAGGAGAGGTTCGACTGTAAGTGGAATATATGTATGGCAAGGGATTAAATAAGTAGAAAATGTGGCAAGGGAGTATTAAATAAGTGTAATACAGTGGAACCCTGATATAACGAACGATATTCGTCAGCCGGCCAACGTGACGAGCCCGACGAAAGTCTGCGTAGGAGGCTAATTCAAACATCACTGGTACTTTTTGTTTAACTGTTCCAACCTGTTCCGACCTTATGATGAGTCTCACGTTTGATTCGGCTACTATACACCTTAAAGACACGCCTTTCTTCCGGTGTATGTCTTATGACAAGTTTAAATCCTGTTCTTGGAGGTAGGCAATTATGATTGCACAAAAAAAGAAAATGAACTACAAACTATGTAGCAAAACACGCTAAAGCAAAACTGGCAACAGTTGCTCTTAAACGAACTTGAATTTCAACAAAGATAACACATTTTAAATTGTGATGCATTCACAAAATGTTCATTAAACATTCAGTAGAATCATTGTTTCTTCCGCCAGATCTCCAAATCCACCTGACTCTGAACCTTCACCAGTCACGTGGCCTAAATTTACAGAAGAGGAGCAGGAATATCTTGTCCTCGATTTGAAACCGAGGTTGGAGCGTAGGTACGAAGCGGATGGTGTGGCGTTTTGGAATGAAATTGTTCCTAAAATGGTCGAGTTAACACAAACCGAGAAAACGAACACGGGAGAGACAGCTGCAAAGGATGAACTATAAACGCCATCTCCAGGATCCACCAAAATGCACTTTTCATAGCCTGAAATCTCAAAATTTTCCGACACCCCCAATTCGAGGGGATCAGTAATAGCTATTGCCGTTTGCTTCCAAAAATTCTCCTTCTACTTCCGACATTTTCGGGAAAACCCTGAACAACAATCCAATCAACATTTGAAAAGGACTGGGTCGTCCAATAAAATTTCTGAAATTTGATTCCATGGCAACACGCGTACGGTGACGACAAAAACATAATTTCAGTGAACATGTTTTATACTTCTGCAAGGGTTGCTAATAAACCAATATATATGAAACAATAAGTAACTATTTTAATTTGCGTGGCGTAATTGTAATAATAAAAAAAGATTCCCGCTGATAGAGCCCAAAATTGATCATAAGTAAGGCAAAAGAACGAAAAATGTCGCTGGAAAATTCGCTCCGAAGTCATGTTTGTACGAAAAAATCAAATAGCAAGCATTCTTTGTCGCAGTATTGATTTAATAGATTGACACTTTTTGTTTGTTCCAGTTAGCACGCAATTGAAATGATCACGTACCTTCATTGAAATATGTATTTCAGTTTAGCCATTATACTCATCCGACAGATTTTTCGAACAAACAATAATAAAATAAAGCTGAAAGTATATCGGTTTTATTATGCGCCGCCACCATGCCGTGCCAACTCAAGCAGATAATGGAATGTCAACATTGTTTCCCGTCTGTTTTATTTTGTAATCGCCTCGGGCACAGTAACAAGATCCGATGCACAAATAGCGACTCGTATTCAACACGTAAACATTGGAGTTGCTGGGCAAAATTATTGGCCTTGTTCTGAATATTGGTTTGCGTGGAACATATCTCGTATTATGAAATTACCACCGATTGAGAGCCCAGATAAGCCGCCGAGAAAAGGTGGACAACGATGGAGTAAGCGGTCGAGCGTGAAAGATGTTGATGAACATTTCCTGCCCGAAATAGACACGTCAAGAGCTGTGTATGTGCGGGGAGGTCGTCTGAAAGAACCTTCGCGAGATCCACGATTCCAAGGTTTAATTTCATGCTTGTTGATCAATGAGGATTATTATGGCGACTTGCAGAGATTTGCACCGCCAAGAAGAGAAATGAGCAAAAGAACACGATTGGGATTAGGTTTCTAAAACTGTAAAACTGGAAGCAAGAACCCCCGGGGGAACCCCCATAGGAAAGTGACGGGGTGATCATCCGAAATTTGAAAGAGCCCCTAATTAAGATTCTCATTTTGTGGCGTGGTTGAAGTTCATTTTCGCCCCTAATTAAGAGGTACCAATTCTAAAGCATAGAAACTGACACAGTATTTTCACAACTTTTAACAGTGATAAAGACGATTGTTTCAAATACCTTCTTCTCTGAGAAGTAGTTCCTGTCATGTTTTTTCCGGTTCAATACCCTGAAAGGATCGGGATAACTCTAACGATGGTCAATTTACCTTAGCGGTACCAAACAACTACGACGAGTACCCCCGTCCCCCTCCCCCCAAGCACCCCGAGCAAGAATGAACTATTACACTCAACTCAAATTATTCATCGTCCATAATAATAAATACAAAGCGAAGTAATTATTCTAACTATAAATACGTAAAATAAGGAGTAATATATTTGTTTAAAAAATCATCGTCCAAGCAAAAGAGGATATTAAAAATTGTTTTAATTCATTTTACTGTGGGTGTAAAAACATTCACCAGGTGGTGTATTTGTCATGCGCAGTTGGGGGTGGAGGCTTAGAGTTACAAATGAATGGACAGTCCAGGGGCATGCTGCGTAACTTTGCTAAATATAGCTATTTCAATCTATTTGTATTGCTGCGACATAGGAATCGGACAACTTACCGTAATCTGCCGCTTATAAGCCCCCCCCCCCCCCCCCCTCCCCGACGCTTATAAGCCCCCCAGTTTTTGGCCCATCTACCTGTAAACAAAAAAATATTCCGGTTATAAGCCTCCCCGCATATAAGCCCCTCACCCAACCACGTGCTAAGATAGCCGCTGTTCAGGAAAATGAGCCCACGCTTTTCCCTCTCTTCTCGGGGAGGAACGAGGAACGAGGAACTCGATCGAGAGACCGGCGAAAATCGATCCTAGTGCTAAGGCGTCCGCGGGACGTGACCAATGATGTTATCCGTCTTTACCCGTTTCTTGCTCGCTTTCTTGCAATTCCGCGTATTTGATGGTATCAGCTCATTTCGAAACGTTTTGTCACGTAAAGCTTCTCCCCACTTGGCGTTCTCGACCCCAGACCTTCGCTGCTTTCTTGCGCAAAAGAGAAGAGCTCTGGGATCGAGATTGCCCACTTCGTGGTGGGAGAAGGATTGCGTGACTACTGTCAGTGTCATCATGACTCAGCAGGACATTGCGTGCGCTTTCGTGCAAATACAGTATTGACTAACAATATAGGGTCGCCTGCGTGAAAAGAAATCTGATAGAGTAGGTCTAAACAACAGCAAAGCATTCTTCGATATGAAGTTAGCTCCATTTCGTATTCTCGGTTTTATCGTGACCTGTGCGGTCCTTTTTGCATCGAAAATAACCCGAGCTGAACTCGACGAGAACCAACATTCCCCCGTCGTGGAGACCGACTCCGGTGCAGTTGTTGGCAAGATTGAGGCTCTTCCACACGGCAAATCAGTACACGAGTACCTTGGTATCCCGTATGCAGAACCTCCGGTCGGAGAATTAAGGTTTGCAGCTCCAAAACCCGCCAAACCTTGGTCTGGAATAAAACGCGCTACAGAGTTCGGAGCCTCGTGTCCGCAGAATCAATTGCCTATTCCTCGATCACCGACTCGGTCAGGTAACGAATCCCAAAATATATCCTGCTCGCAGGCTACTTGAGATTAGACTTTGGTCTGTCTTGATATGTTCAGTTTACGTTTTAGATTTGCAAAATGGCTGCCGCAAAACTGATGATGCGTAGAATCCCGGTAGAATAAAGGTAACACATTCAATGCATCCTAATTTCTTCATTCAGATGTGGACAGTGAGGATTGTCTATTCCTTAATGTGTTTGTTCCATCAACTACCAAACCCGATGACAAGATGGCGGTCATGGTGTGGATTCATGGCGGCGGGTTCGCGATTGGTTCTTCTACTACTTATCATTCTGGGGTTTTAGCAACCTTCAATGACGTCATCGTTGTGTCAATCAACTATCGCCTTGGAGTGCTTGGCTTTTTTAACGTTCCTGGAACTGACCTTAGAGGAAATTATGGGATGTTGGATCAGGTGAGAACCGTGAGATTACCAGCACAATTTGCGACTATAATAACAGCAAATCACTGACATTAGAGCTCTTATTGGTGGTTTTCATCTGACGTCATCAAAACTCTAAAATCTAAACTGTTAAAGGGACACTGTCCTGGCGTACTATTTGCTCAAAACTGTTATAAATGCATGAAATGGTCCCTAAATCTATGAAATAGCAACTTAATAAACTCTAACTAAATGATAAAAAGCAATTTCTTCAAGAAATTCCATACTGTAACAAAAGTTTTACAAAATTTCAAAGATTTCCGAGCCAAATTTGAAACTTTGAAAAACTGACATCCTGACGTTTTTTCAAAAATCCATATTGCAATCCATTTCCATCCTCGCTGTCGTTTGTCATCCTGACTTCCTAATGGGTTCCAGTCATTTGTCGAGTGCTATTCTACAGAATCAAACCATTATTGTTCAACTTCCTATGATCTAGATATGTTTCTGAGCTTCCCAAAATCATGCTAAAATCAGGACAGTGTCCCTTTAATTCTACAAAGCTCTTCTTTTTGCATATTCTAGACAAAAACATTAATCTTTATGCAAATTTTGGTATCGATTTTAGTGCTTCGTTTCGAAAATAAAGCATTTTGAAATTAGTGATGTCCCGGATGGACGTGATTCTGAACTGTCACAAAAACGGACATTTGTATGTCATTTTTAAATTTTCATACGTGATAATAATTTAAAAGTGATATCTAAAGAGCTTTCAAGCGAAAGCTAATGATGTAAATGGTAGAATAACTTGGTTATGGAAAACGCTACAAAGCTCAAATTTGGACAGAACGTTTCTTTCGGATGTTGTTCATGCAAGCAAACAGTTTTTGTAACATTGATGAAACCCACCAATACAGGCGACCAAATTCAACAGGTCGATTGTCTTGGCTATCCTTCTTTCACATTAAATTACCCTTGTTTCACTTCAGGTCCTGGCATTAAAGTGGGTTCAAGCCAACATTGCAAGTTTTGGCGGCGATCCCAACAGAGTGACCATATTTGGCGAGAGCGCGGGTGGAGTAAGTGTTTCTACTCATTTAGTCTCGCCATTGACCAAAGGTCTCTTTCACAGAGCCATTATGCAGAGCGGTGCGTCCTCGACACCTTTTTCGGTGGAAAAGTCGCCGAACCAAAGCAGTCAGAGTTGTTTGCAAAGGTTATAAACTGTAGCTTGGGACCAGATCTTGTTGAGTGCGTACGAGGCAAAGCTGTGGAGGACATTACCGCAGCCCAAAATGGAATAGGGTATCCAAACTACACGGGCTCAGCGGATATATTAGCGCCTATAGTTGATGGCGATTTTTACCAGATCTGCCAGAAATCCTGTTTAAAACAGGTAAAGCGCACCCTGATATTGACGTCATAACTGGTGTTACCTCCAACGAAGGTGCTGTGATTGCATGGATGTATCCACCAGACCAGATCAAAGATGGATTAACACGTGACATGTTCGAATCTTTTCTAAAGGGAGGAATGCCTCACAATCGAAATTTTAACAAGATGGTTGAAGATTTGACTTTATTCGAGTACACGAACCATGCTGACCCTGATAACAAAGTCGGCATTCGCCAGATGATGATGGACTTTTTCACGGATTGGGCTTTTGTTGCGCCCGCCATTCTGGAGGCCAAAGCTTTGGCAAAGGTAGGAATGCGGTTGTCATTATTAACAAGTTACTGGCCCTTGTACACTATGTCGGTTAACCCACTTTTCTTAGAGTTCTTAAGGAAAACAATACATCATTCGGATTCAAACAAATAGAGTGGTGTAAATGGAGTGTCGAAGGTGATACGCTTCGCTTTGGTTTTGCTTTACTATATATGCTCTCTGACTGGTTCGGAAAACTCGCGCCACTTTCTTAACCAATCAGATGTCAAACTGAAACCAATCGAGGCTTGGTCGCACTTTGAATTCTGAATTTTTGTTTGTTTATTTGTTTATTTATGATTGGTTCCTTGTATTGTTTTCTTCTGTTGTGTTTGGCCAAAGTGATTGCTTCAGTCAGTTGGTTTTTCTAGTTAGCATTGCAGGCTAGGTTTTACTACATTCAATTGAAAACCACTGTACATCAATCAATCAATCAATCAATCAATCAATCAATCAATCAATCAATCAATCAATCAATCAATTATTCATTCATTCATCATTATGAATGAATTAAATAAATAATTAGATAAACAAACAAACAAATAAATAAATAAAATAACGAGGGTGGCATTTAACAGTCCCGCGACTAGCATACAAATTGGAATTTAGAAGTGTTGGTTTTAGTACAATTGACTCGAGATTCTATAGCCGACCAATAGATATCTAGACTTCATTCCGAAATTGACTTTAATTTATTATCTCCATTAACAGGGAGGAAGACCGCCTTATGTCTATGTGTTCAACCACAGAGTAGTCCATTCGCGTATGCCTGAGTGGGTTAGTGTGGTGCATGGTATGGACATCCCGTTTGTGTTTGGCATACCTTTCAAGTTCATATCTGACCCATTATTAGAAATGATGGTAACGAAATTTTCCGATACAGAAAAAGGGATGAGCTTGTACGTTATGAAACTGTGGACCGACTTTGCCAAATATGGGTACGTAAAAATCAAATCAGAATTTAATGCAAGGATTAATAATATATACTGAGTGCTTATTAATCCAGTGCAAAGGAAAGCTGCACGGGTACATCCCTGGCCAGCGTGAGGCTGAAAGACAACCGTATCAAATCAGTAGACGATAAGTGCTTTTACATTTGCGTTGTGCGAGCGCCAGTCGGCATTATCTGGACCAGTTCGAGAAGGGCGGGAGCAAAACGTCCGGCCTTACTACGATAAACCCGTGGGATTGTTTATAGAATGGCGTGCGAGGGACAGTAGGAGACATATGATAGAGGAACTTTATTCCCAGGAAGAAGCAATGGGAAGAGGGAAAGGGAAGGACATTGGAAATTGATCATGCTCTTTTATTTCTGCCGACGCGTAATTTCAGTGGTGTCTTGATCCTTAAATTGCTGCTTGTCTTGTCCCTTACAACTTTGACAATGGCTCTGAAGAGAACTATAAGCCCGGGGGAGGGGGGGGGGGGGGGTACTCCCTTATGTGGTCTATACGGGGACGTGCCGCTGGACAGGGTATGGTTTTTGGCCTCTCTGCCCTATAAGGTGCAAGGGACACACTACACCAGCTCCGCGGTTAACTCCAGGATATGGCCAGAACCTTACGCATGCGCACAGCCATATCCCCGGGCAGTGGCAGCCATGGACAGCTGTTTCAATGCCGTTTTTTTATATTGCCGAGGCGGATGCAAAGCACACACTAGCCATTTGTAGCTGTTGGCTGTGGACCGCAAATATAGCGCCTTCTACTCACTTTCCACTTATTGAGACAAAAGCGAGAATATTTTGCAGACCAATGACAATGTGGCATAGATTACACACAAATAATGTGCATACCATATCATTAAAAATCATTGTATTCTCCCAGGACTCCAAATCCACCCGACTCTGGTCCTTCTCCAGTCACGTGGCCTAAATTTACAGAAGAGGAGCAGGAATATCTCGTCCTCGATTTGAAACCGAGGCTTGGGCGCAGGTACAAGGCGGACAAGGTGGCGTTTTGGAATGAAATTGTTCCTAAAGTGGCGCAGTTGACACAAGCAGAGAACAAAGAAACTGAGAAGCAAACACTAAAGGACGAGTTGTAAACGATTAATAAAATAAAATAACGCTTCCTTGCAACAGGTTTACTTGAATTTATTTGTTTTCCTTTTTTACAGCAAGGAGCCCAAAAGTGTGACCACTGTTAATTAATTCACTGTCATTCGTGCACGCAGAAGCCTACTCGCTAGGATATAGTTTTCTCGGGTTCTGATTGGATAGTATGCGCTCACGAAATAAGCAATATACAGCAATATTCATTCAGGAGCATCTAATTTAGCATGGCTAGTTTAAATAGAGCCCTGATTGACTATAACAATAATAATTTAACAATTGATAACTAATAAGCATTAAAACGTTTGGGCTCCTTGCTGTAAAATAATAATGATGATGATATAATAACAAGGAAGCAGCGTGACCGAGTAGTTTAGGGGCCGGGCACTGATCTTGTAATCTGGAGGTCCCGGGTTCAAGCCCTTCCTTCCTTCAATCCTGACACTAGCTGGATTTGTTCTCGTTAGTCCCATTTACATGACGTGGCAGAAAAGTTGATAAATAGCCAACTAAGTGATTCGGCACAATTTCCACTGGAAGTTACAATGTTGTTAGTTTTTCCAGCTCAGAAATTTATTGATACGGTTGTATAAGGGGAGAACGTAGTTTTTCTAGTTCTAATTTCCATCCCGTGATTGAAACATCACAAGACGTTGTACTAATCTACTAGTCCCTTGTGTCGTCAGTCCATTCCAGTATTCGATTTTCATTGACAGACCTTCCGTGACAAAACGAATCACATTAGAAATTCACATCGGGGTGATATTGTGATATGAACAGCACTGTGTTGGTGTACATATTTAACATGATTGCTTTAAGTTTCCAACGACTGCGTACTCTTCTTTCATTTCGTGTTCTTTGTATAATCGTGGCGTCTGCTGTCCTTTCGAAATTAACGCGAGCCGGACTCGACGAGAGCCGCCAACGTTCCCCCGTCGTTCAGACGGAGTCCGGCGCAGTTGTTGGCAAGATTGAGACTCTTCCACACGGCAAAACAGTGCACGAGTATCTTGGTATCCCGTATGCAGAACCTCCGGTCGGAGAATTAAGG
>MU825473.1:0-117500 GCA_029204205.1 Desmophyllum pertusum | reverse complement strand
AGTTGAGTATTGTTAATTAAATGTTACATGTTTACGTGTTAAGTGTTACGTGTTAGAGTGATTTCACTTGAACCATGAAATAGTGACTACACTATTAGATACTATTAGACACTTAATTCTATTGTTTTCTTTTGTTTAGTTTTGACTATTCTAACTGTTAGATGTTGTTTTCGCGGTTTAAATCAAATCACTCTACATGTTAATTCTTACGTGTTTACGTGTGTAACGTGTGTAACTTGTTTACGCGTCGCGCGTTACGTGTTAATTGTTACGCGTCACGCGTTACGTGTTGATTGTTACGTGTTACTCGTGACGCGTTACGTGTTATGCGTGACGCGTTACGTGTTACGACATGTGCACGTAACGTGTTAAATGTTATGTGTCAGTGTTTATGTGTTAGAGCCGTTTTCATTTGAGTGTCGTAAAACCAAGACCAAAACCATGATTGGTTTTGGTTTAGCATCTGATTGGTTGAGTAGGTGGCGCGAATTTTTTTAAACCAATCACAGAACGTAGTAAAGCAAAACCAATTCGGATTACTTTCGATACTCAATTGAAAAATCGCTCTATGACAAAGGTAAGAATTAAAGGAGATTGTAGACAGCCGACCAAACTGGGATTTAATTCAATTCTATATTTTTTTCAATCTTTGCACTAACAGGGAGGACGGCAAACTTATGTTTATGTGTTCGACCACCGACCAGTCTACTCGCCTATTCCTGACTGGTTGGGCGTGGTGCATGGCTTGGACATGGCATATGTGTTTGGTGCTCCTTTTAAGAACATACCTGAACCATTCGTAAATGCAATGGTAACAAAGTACTCAGAAATAGAAAAGGGATTGAGCTTGTATATCATGAGACTGTGGACTGACTTTGCCAAATATGGGTAAGACGATGTTTTTGATGTTATGATTGACATTCTTAAATACAGTTGAACCTCCCTGTGCGACCACCTCTCGTAAGCGACCACTTTTTCTAAAATTACCAAACATTTCGCCAACCAGTCAAATCACGACAAAAGAACCTCTCGTAAGCGGCCACGCTGGCTTGACATTTGTGGTGGTCGCTTAGGAGAGGTTCGACTGTAAGTGGAATATATGTATGGCAAGGGATTAAATAAGTAGAAAATGTGGCAAGGGAGTATTAAATAAGTGTAATACAGTGGAAACCCATCCTCGAGACCCAGGGGTTAGAAGTCTTGATTGACGAAAGAACCCCTGGGGAGGATGTCTTACCACACGAGTTCTGAGAGGTAATTTGCATACTGGTTCCTGATTGGGCGCGGAAAAAATCCTTTTTATTTTTCCGCTCAATCAGCGACCGAGAAACTTCGAGTACTTTTCGTGCCTTTAACACGGAGAGCAGTTTGCTCGCCATATTTGTTTTGCCCGTTCGCAAGACTTTGCTCTCAACGAAAAGCTTCGGTAAAAATTTCCTGAAACCCTACGAAATCACGCCGGACTTCGCAATGGATTAGTGTAACAGTTCGAGCGATTTGAGGTATCGAGTGGTTAAGTTACGTTTTGTGCTGTGGCCATAATGCGACTCGCGATACCGAATTTTCACAACTGCGTGTGTACCACCATGTTTTCAGCTTGCTCTGGTTTTTAACGTGGACCCTGCTTCATGCAGCTTTATATTCTTGTTCTACCTTGCGGTATGTACAAATATGGTAGGGTTCTTATTTTTTACTGAAGCTTACCCGTTCTAGAGCGAAGTTTGTCTCACGGGCTAGACAGTAGAGGATGTATCTTCACTCAATCTTGGACAAGGTGAGAAAAGACTGTTAGTATCCTCCTCAGTGAAATAATTTGGACACTTGCAGGCATTTGAAAATGAATGTAGATTTCAATTGTTGGTTAGATCTTGCGAGAGAATTCGAAGTGATAATGTTTGACTGCATTGCAATACAATTTATTCTATTTTATAATTTGGACTTCACAATAATCTCTTTGTTGTTGCAATTTAAATTCTATTATTCTCTGATAATTTTTATATAAGCTTACTATATATTCCCATTACAGTGAACTGGCATTGTATGGATCAGTCAGTCATCATAAAAACAGTGGGTCATCATCAGAAGTTATTTTTCTTTTTTACAGCTGGACCAAATTATGTTTCCTTCTCGTTGGGAGTATTGCAAGTTTCATTATCACTGCATGATGGTAGACTAAGTGCCCTTGTGTAAAGGTTCATTATACATGTAACTGATAAAGGTTCATTTGCTGAAAGAATGTTTTAGCCACAGTCAGTTACTTCCACCACAATAATTATTCTCAGGACTGCAGTACCTGTAATGATTTTCAAGACTAGAGAGCAGTAATGTAATGTATGATTGACAAATTGACTAAAAATTTACTTTTCTTTTCATAGCTTTGTTGCATTCTGTGCTTGAATGCTCTTGCAGCTCTTGACCACAACATACACACTTTCCAGCCACAAGCCACCACCTCATGATGGTCAACTGATTTGGAAGAAACATTACTCGAAATGTGCTAAACGTTGGCATCCAGAACCAGTGAAAGCTGAAAAATCTTTTGACTATGTCCTATATTTGATCGCTATTATCGTTTAATAAGTCATGGTCTGGAAGGCATTCAGCATGACCGATTGCTTGTTCTTCTACTAATCAACGGCCGAGGAAGCTTAGATTTTGCAGCCAGGCTCTTGGAGTTGGATGGTGGAGACCACCCACAGCCAGACCCGGCCAATGATTTTGCATACAGATGCCAGCCCGACGTAAACAAGTGTTTGCCACCCGAGGGGAGTGTATCACTTCATACGAGTTGTTTGACAACCTTTATGTTGACCGCCAACTTCTGGAGTTAGCAATTTGTGCCAAATGTGACATTTGAGTTTTGGAGTACTCAGGAGTGCTTGCGCCGTTTCTTGATTGGATAATAATCTGTAACTCTTGGAAAAAGTTTTTCCAAAACGGTACTTGTTCCCCCAGGATTTACTATATCAAAAATAATACTTGACTCCGAGGCTTCATCCCTCAACCTCGGTGTGATTTATTTTGTTTTGTTCCCTCGGGGCTCAGAGCCAAGTTATAATATTATTGAAAATATATCCAAATAGGGTTCTAAGTCTGTAGTGTTTTGTTATACAACTGATGGTGTTATACAGTTAGGGTATGTGTTGTGATATAATAAATTATTTAGTTGTGGTTTGAAGTTTTATTTATAAAATAAAACAAGACACTAATTTGCACGCTCTGATTAGCTCAAAACCATTTACCAAACTCTATGGAAACATAGAAAATTGCTTTGTGCTTTTATTTCATATAAACAATAGAAAAGGTTTTCGCTGTGTTTCCATAGAGTTATGATAACATGAGTGAAGTTTGGGGAGAACTTATGATATTGCAATGAATACGAGACTAAGGGAAATAAAAATCAAACTGACACCACATAATAGGGCTAGGTAATTTAAAATAACCTTACAGAAGTTTAAACCAGTTAATTTGATTTATTGTACTTCAGCAGGGCTCGAAATAGCAGCCTGCCAATGGCCAAATGGCAGGCCAAATTTCAGGTTTGGCAGGCAAAAATAACGATGAACTGCCAAATGGATAATAAAATGGCAGGCCAAATTTACTGGACTGGTTTTGTGTCATTTTCTTCTCCTCTTACCATGTTCCTTTATCTACTATTCCTTTCCACGAATCAATTGGCCCCGATGAAAAATTTAGTAAAAATTTCAATATGTGACAGGCCAAAAAAAGAAATGGCAGGTCAAAATTTGTTTGGCCTGCCAAAAATATAAACAATGGCAGGCTATAATTTTTTTATATTTTGAGCCCTGTTCAGGAATGAATATATCAATGATATCACAGCTGAACTTGTTGGTCATAAATATAGGATATTACATGGTGGTGTGAAGATATGAATTTTATTTTCGAGTAGTAAGGAGGATAGATATGTAATGGCAATAAACAGTGAAGTAGAATATAATCACAATGCCATACAAATCAGTCTTCACTTTGAATACTATCAATACCAAGGCTAATGGGCTCAAACAATATTTATTTCAAGAGAAATAATTTTAACAATGACACTGATATTTCCTTGGAAAATTGTCAAGATATAAGAAGGGTAGGCATTGAACAACATCCCACCAAAATGACCCAATTTCAGGTGGATGGTACACCTTCTGTGTACTACCCATTGGAGGTTAGGAGACATATATACTCCCACTATGCACATGGAAGAGAGTCCTGAATAGTACCTGACAAACCAGCTTCTATTGCCCTGGGTCAGGGGGGAGGGGGCAGTGGTTCATAGAGAGGGCATGCCCAGCAGTACCAGCTAAAAATGGGTCTCTGTGTGGGGCAGTTGTTTTCACCTCTGTGTTTACTGATCAAATTTTTTTTACACAAATCTGCTTTGAAACTCCTTCAGCAGATCAATTAATTCTGGGCTTTCCCACATGCCGATGGTTGGTGCCACATGCCTTAGGTGATGCTTGGTAGTGACAACACCCTTTCAGCACTCTCTTGATCCTCTACTTGTGACTTATTAAACGATAGTAGCGATCAAATATAGGACATAGTCAAAAGATTTTTCAGCTTTCACTGGTTCTGGATGCCAACGTTTAGTACGTTTCGAGTAATGTTTCTTCCAAATCAGTTGACCATCAGAGGTCGTGGCTTGCGGCTGGAAAGTGTGTATGTTGTGGTCAAGAGCTGCAAGAGCATTCAAGCACAGAATGCAACAAAGCTATGAAAAGAAAAGTAAATTTTTAGTCAATTTGTCAATCATACATTACATTACTGCTCTCTAGTCTTGAAAATCATTACAGGTACTGCAGTCCTGAGAATAATTATTGTGGTGGAAGTAACTGAGTGACTGTGGCTAAAACATTCTTTCAGCAAATGAACCTTTATCAGTTACATGTATAATGAACCTTTACACAAGGCACTTAGTCTACCATCATGCAGTGATAATGAAACTTGCAATACTCCCAACGAGAAGGAAACATAATTTTGGTCAGCTGTAAAAAAGAAAAATAACTTCTGATGATAACCCACTGTTTTTATGATGACTGACTGATCCATACAATGCCAGTTCACTGTAATGGGAATATATAGTAAGCTTATATAAAAATTATCAGAGAATAATAGAATTTAAATTGCAACAACAAAGAGATTATTGTGAAGTCCAAATTATAAAATAGAATAAATTGTATTGCAATGCAGTCAAACATTATCACTTCGAATTCTCTCGCAAGATCTAACAACAATTTGAAATCTACATTCATTTTCAAATGCCTGCAAGTGTCCAAATTATTTCACTGAGGAGGATACTAACAGTCTTTTCTCACCTTGTCCAAGATTGAGTGAAGATACATCCTCTACTGTCTAGCCCGTGAGACAAACTTCGCTCTAGAACGGTAAGCTTCAGTAAAAATAAGAACCCTACCATATTTGTACATACCGCAAGGTAGAACAAGAATATAAAGCTGCATGAAGCAGGGTCCACGTTAAACCAGAGCAAGCTGAAACATGGTGGTACACACGCAGTTGTGAAAATTCGGTATCGCGAGTCGCATTATGGCCACAGCACAAAACGTAACTTAACCACTCGATACCTCAAATCGCTCGAACTGTTACACTAATCCATTGCGAAGTCCGGCGTGATTTCGTAGGGTTTCAGGAAATTTTTACCGAAGCTTTTCGTTGAGAGCAAAGTCTTGCGAACGGGCAAAACAAATATGGCGAGCAAACTGCTCTCCGTGTTAAAGGCACGAAAAGTACTCGAAGTTTCTCGGTCGCTGATTGAGCGGAAAATACAAAGGATTTTTTCCGCGCCCAATCAGGAGCCAGTATGCAAATTACCTCTCAGAACTCGTGTGTTAAGACATCCTCCCCAGGGGTTCTTTTCGTCATCAAGACTTCTAACCCCTGGGTCTCCGAGGATGAGTGGAACCCTGATATAACGAACGATATTCGTCAGCCCGGCCAACGTGACGAGCCGACGAAAGTCTGCGTAGGAGGCTAATTCAAACATCACTGGTACTTTTTTTTTAACTGTTCCAACCTGTTCCGACCTTATGATGAGTCTCACGTTTGATTCGGCTACTATACACCTTAAAGACACGCCTTTCTTCGGTGTATGTCTTATGACAAGTTTAAATCCTGTTCTTGGAGGTAGGCAATTATGATTGCACAAAAAAGAAAATGAACTACAAACTATGTAGCAAAACACGCTAAAGCAAAACTGGCAACAGTTGCTCTTAAACGAACTTGAATTTCAACATAGATAACACATTTTAAATTGTGATGCATTCACAAAATGTTCATTAAGGTCATTCCATCGAAATAGAATTTACAATAGATTTTCATTCAAATTTGCCTATTGGTTTTTTTTATCTTAATGGGAACTTAAATTTTGAAATAAAAAAGGGGGGTCCCGGTATTCGTTTTAGGAACAGGCGGACCTTGTATATACCCCATAATTCCTTGTAATATCAGCTTCCAGAAACGTTTTTATTAGCTAAGTTCACGTTTCCGGTGATTATTAATTATTCTGCAATAGAAATTAGTCCATATTTATTTTTTAGAAAGAAGGTGATTGCTAGACTCAAAATAAGAGAAAAAATTGATAGGTCACCGTACTCGTTTACAAGAAAATGACGATTTATCTCTCTGGCGAGCTTAGCCGTAAAGGAAAAGCCGCCATTTTCTTTATGCGCGCGCGCTAATTACATGTGAAATCATGCGCAGTAAGGATGCGCAATGCAATACTAAGGAATCACCTTAAACATTCAGTATAATCATTGTTTCTTCCGCCAGATCTCCAAATCCACCCGACTCTGATCCTTCACCAGTCACGTGGCCTAAATTTACAGAAGAGGAGCAGGAATATCTTGTCCTCGATTTGAAACCGAGGTTGGAGCGTAGGTACGAAGCGGATGGTGTGGCGTTTTGGAATGAAATTGTTCCTAAAATGGTCGAGTTAACACAAACCGAGAAAACGAACACGGGAGAGACAGCTGCAAAGGATGAACTATAAACGCCATCTCCAGGATCCACCAAAATGCCACTTTTCATAGCCGAAAATCTCAAAATTTTCCGACACCCCCAATTCGAGGGGATCAGTAATAGCTATTGCCGTTTGCTTCAAAAAATTATCCTTCTACTTCCGACATTTTCGGGAAAACCCTGGGACTCCACCTACTCCCCCCCCCCCCCCCCCCCCACTGGATCCGTCCCTGAAACGATGTGTGAATAAAACTTATATGACAAAACAATTGCTTGAACTACGTTTACTTTGTTAGTTTATTTTGTAGGTCCTCTATCTCGCAAAAATGGATCAGTAGATATTTTGGAGTTTCTTGAATTCCTTGACATAGTAAGTAAATGCTTTATTTAAACACGATTGAAAAAAATCATCAGAGCTGGTGGGGTCGTGTATAAAAACAATAAACTAAAAATAATGAAAATATGAAAAAGTGTATATAAAAAACTATCTTATTATAAAACCCAGGGGGGGGGGGGGGGAGGCAGCGCCCTTTGATATTGCCGCTTTTCCGCTATACATGATCGCACAAGTAAAGAAATCTGTCAATCATTCGAGAAACGTACCTCTACGGGAGTTTGCTGTGGAATTTTCATCCATGGTGTCCCACAATGACCAAAGTTTAGTTAAACAGCGACCGAATCGTTCCCATAGATGTTTGAACATGGAATCGCCAAAATATTTCTGAACGAACACAAACGCAAGTCATGTCCGCCATCGTTCCGCCATGTTTATTTTAAACAAACCAGTACTTAGTCTCGCTCGGCCAAATTTCTTAAATGTACAATCATGTATACTAGGTCCCAGGCCTCGCTGCTAGCCCCCCCTGATAAAACCTAATTATTTACAGGGAGAAATGGCTAAAAATCCACTATGAGAATAAAATCTAAAAATATACAATATTGGAATCCCTATGTTTGTGTCACTGCAACATTGCATGAGTCAAACATTATTTGGTCTATACATAGAGGTTATTCAGCTGAAAGTTGTGTTAATACGGCTGGGTATTTTTACGAGTCAGTTTTTATTTTTCGAGCCTTTTAGTCAGTCAACTGCAGTGACCCTTTACAAGATGCCCCAGGCTAAAAACAATTATTTCAAATGACATTTCCATGTAAATAGGAATTTAAATTCATTTCTGAGAGATGTAATATGTGAAAGTGCCTTCATAGTCGACTGAGCTTATACGATATCTGCTCGGTTGACAGTTGTGTATGTGTATAGGAGTCCAATATGTCCAATATATGTCTGCAGTGAACGATGGATTATTATATATCGTCTTGCGTTACACAAAACACAAGCGCGCTCGATCCAGTTCCATTGCACTACATGTCAGCTGTCTGCATGGCGTGCATGCAGGAGTCACATGGCGTAAAATAAGCAGTTCGCGTGACAACAGTGTCGTTGTGCAATCTCCTGCCCATATATAGCATAGACTACTGTAGCTTCAATATAGGGTCGCCTGCATGAAAAGAAGTCTGATCAACAGCACCAGCACTAAACAACAGCAAAGCATTATTCGATATGAAGTTACTTCCATTTCATGTTCACGGTATAATCGTGATCTGTGCGATCCTTTTTGCATCGAAATTAGCCAGAGCGGATCGAGTAGAGAACCAACCTTCCCTCGTCGTGCAGACCGAGTCCGGTGCAGTTGTTGGCAAGATTGAGACTCTTCCACACGGCAAATCAGTGCACGAGTATCTTGGTATCCCGTATGCAGAACCTCCGGTCGGAGAATTAAGGATTGCAGCTCCTAAACCCGCCAAACCTTGGTCTGGAATAAAAACACGTCACAGAGTTTGGAGTTTCATGCCCGCAGAATCCATTGCCTATTCCTGGGTTACCTAAGACTAAGTCAGGTAAGTTACTTTATTTGATGTACATTTAATTTAATTGTATAAAAACTCTACATGGGTAATATAATATTTAATTTGGAAGATTTCACAGGAAGCCACATATCGCCGAGCAGTAGCGAGCCTTCAAGAGAGGTTTGCTTGACTGACGAAATTGATGATGCGTAGAACAAGTATTATTTTATGTCCGAGATTCAGTCTACTATAATAACTCAGAGATATAATACGAAAGATATCTTCGCAGTTACCTCATTATATGAAATTTTCGCGACAGTTAATTTCGCGATCCCAGCGTTCGTAACGAATATTTGCTTGTATAACGGTGTATGTGGCAACGAAACGATCAAATCAACACCAACCATTTGAACTACTCAGTTTATGCAGTTTCAAAATTATGAACACATTGTTCTTATGATACACCTATTTCAATTAACGTTGTCGGATAAAAATCGGATAAAAGCGCGAAGCCTACAAGACAAGACCAAATGGTAGTCTGGGTATTCATTGAAATTTGCATATCGCTGGAAAAGAAATCTACAAGTTTTTATTTCGCACGTGAAGTATTTTGGTTTGCCCCGAATTATAGAATGTGTCTAATTTGTTTTTCCATGTTTTTACACTAGCTGATTCTGCTAAAAATTAGTTTGGCTAAAAGTAGCTTACTTCTACAGGTTTAAAACAAAAAGGAAACGTTAGAAATAATGTTTTTCATGTTATTCTCATTAGTATTCGGTGCGTGCAGCAGTTTTCATACTTTTACCCATGCTACCTTTCGGTCTTGTCTTGCGGGCTTTTAAACACATTTCTATCCGACAACGTTAATTGAAATAGGTGTATACGCAACACCGTTGTGCACACGGCGTGCAACAGAAACAAAATGAACGAAACTCGCGACTGCTACTAATGATTTAATATTACAGCGTTATTTAATGGATAGCTAACATATAACGTCATTTAATTTTCGCGCCAGCAAATTTTCTCGACACTTTAATTTCGCGAGTTTGAAAAAATCGCGAAATTCGCAAAAATGAATTATATATAATATGTCGCGAAAATTTCACGTTTTGTATTAAGCTATATATCAAATTAAGAAGTTGAAAAGAAGCAGTGAGCGGTAACACATTTTAATGTATGCATCCTAATTTCTTCATTCAGGGGAGGTCAGTGAAGATTGCCTTTACTTGAATGTGTTTGTTTTCCATCAACCGTCAAACCCGATGACAAGATGGCGGTCATGGTGTGGATTCATGGCGGCGCGTTCGCTTTCGGTTCGACTTCTCATCATCCTGCTGGGGTTTTAGCAACCTTCAATGACGTCATCGTTGTGTCAATCAACTATCGCCTTGGAGTGCTTGGCTTCTTCAACGTTCCTGGACTGAGTATAAAGGAAATTATGGGATGTTGGATCAGGTACCACATCTATATCATGTTCCACTGAAAATCCTGTAAGATCTTAAATTTAGTAAGGCTTTAAGTATACTCCAAGTTATGTTCAAAATAGCAGTCGCAGTCCAGTGACGGATCCAGACTTGTTTGTAAAGTGGGGATCCGAAATATTTCCGGCCATTTGGGCCTTAAATTAAGGCGGGACTTAACCTAAATGCCATTTTTTTCCGCGACTTAACATGGGTTAAATGGAAATATCTCGTTCACGTTTCAAGCAATCCAAAAACTCTATGCTCATCCCATGGAATCTATGTTATGGAGTGTTTTGTAAATTTTTGGGTGATTTTTGGGTATATTTGGGAGGAAATAGTTTTTCTCAAAGGAGTTGTAAAATTTAGTAAAATGAGAAATATAGAAGATTTGATGTAGTTTTTAAAATTAGAATTTGAAGTTAAAAATTAGTAGATTGACAATTGACGACAGTTGATAACCACGCAAAGAGCACCCGCGTGGGTATCAACTGTCTGTTGGTGTTCCAAAAATTATTTTCTTTCTTCTATTCTTTCTTTAAACCTCTTAAAATTTCCTTGAAATTTAGGTGAAGTCCCGTCTTAAGGTGGGGGGCTTAAAAGTGTTTAGGCCATAAAGGGTGGTGGGGGTGGAGGGTTCGGCCGATGGTTTCGTAACTGCAGTCGCATTACAGTTCTGAATCGTTTCATGTACCTTTCTAACTGCAGCTGCTGGCGTTAAAGTGGGTTTCAAGCCAACATTGCAAGTTTTGGCGGCGATCCCAACAGAGTCTGACCATATTTGGCGAGAGCGCGGGGAGGAATGAGTGTTTCCCTTCATTTAATCTCGCCATTGTCCAAAGGTTTGTTTCACAGAGCCATTATGCAGAGCGGTGCATCCCTCGTCGCCTTTCTACAACGGAAAAGTTACCGAACCAAAGCAGTTAGAGTTGTTTGCCAAAGTTATAAACTGTAGCTTGGGACCAGATCTTGTCGAGTGCGTCCGAGGGAAGACTGTTGAGGACATTCTATTTGGCCAAAGTGGGATCACGATTTTTGCTGGCTACACGGGCTCGCAAGACTATAGTAGGTCCCACAGTTGATGGCTATTTTTTTACCAGATCTGCCAGAAAACCTGTTTAAAACAGGTGAATTCCACGCCGATGTTGATGTCATAACTGGTGTAACCTCCAGTGAAGGTGCTTTTTCTGTCACGATAATACCATTTGACCAGGTCAAAGATGGAATAAAACAAGAGATCTTTGAATTCGCTCGTCAGGAATGGAATGATTTATGCTCGAAAGAAGAGCACCAAATTATCGAAGGACTCGGTTCTGTTCAAGTACACCAATCATGCGGATCCTGACAACAAAATCGCCATTCGCCAGTTGATGATCGACTCTTTTAGTGATTCAAGTGTTGTTGCCCCCGTCATGATGGAGGCAAAAGCTTTGGCAAAGGTCAGAATATAAAAGAAAGCTAATTCAAACTGTTATCTCTTGCTTTAAAATAAAATTAAATACGATGGCGCACTATAAAAGGGGTTTGGCTCCTTCTGCTTTCGACTGCAATTTAGATGGAGCAAGAGCTATCACTGGGTGAAATGCCAAATTTTAGTGACATTTAATTAAAATTAAACAACTATTAAATCAAAAGCTAAATTTACGCCACGTTTACGAAACTTAAACATGACTTAAAAAGGCATCTTCATTAAAGACAGGTTTAAACATTCTTAAATATACATTAGATTTGTGTTACATTGAGATTTAAGTTACATTTAAGTCATTTTAAACATACTTAAATCCATTGTAAGATTTAGGTATTCTTTAAACCACCTTAAATATAACATTAAATTTTAGTTGCAACATTAAATTTATTTGAAGATTTATGTTATGTTTAAGTCATTTTAAACATACAGTACAGTGTATTTCAGTTAATCAAAGTACTCGAAAACTATAACTCGAAAACTCGAAAACTATAACTGTCATTTTTTACTTGATAATGGAGTCATGATGGCTTCGAAACGTCGTTATCTTATTTCGCTAATTTTCATTATTAATTGAATCAAAGTACTGTTGTTAAATATCTGTGACCATCCAAGCACCACTATATAGCATTTGGACAGAAAGGGGACTCATACCCTGGGTAACAGGTTTTTTTCTTGCACACATGGGTAGGATCGGCCGAAGGGAAGATTTGGAAGTTTTCACATGGGCCATATTAGATACATACTTCTGCACCTAGGGTAAGGACATCAAATAACTAACTGTAGCAGAAAGTAAGCCACAATAATGTTCCATGTTATTGAAAGCCAATTAAATCACATGTAATCCAGAATTAACTCTTAAAAAACATTTTATTTTCAAAATAATGACAACATGCGAATAAAGGTTGATGTTATTCAACTGACTGGTAAAATAGTGGCGCGGCGTTGAATAGGGCAAACTGCCATGAGTTTTAACACTGTCAAGAGATACATAAGCCCCAGTAAAAAGACTGTGAATCCTACAGACAGGCAAAAAGTAGCTTGGTGACCTAGGTTCAAAGTTATTTGCATCCCACACACAGAGGGTATTGAAATTGCCCAAGCATTGGTTTTCTGGATGTTTCTTGAACCACCGAACACAAGCAAAATAATGCTCTCTTTCCACGCCATTGACAGTTAGTTTGTGACACAAGAAATAAATCAACAATCCCAGGAGATAATGGAGACGTTGCACTGATCCGTCCCTCTCCACAATGCCACGAAGCTAGTACTTTAGCACTCCTCAAAGACCTAGACTCAGCTTTGGAGCCAAACTTTTCTGCACCAACAAAAATGCTAGAAAACTTCTTTATGGTGAAGTGAAGATCACCAATGTCAATGTCCATTTCTGCTGGATACAAAGCATGGTAAACAATCAGCAATGTAGCAATGTCGTCTGATGTTCAACAGGTCTGTTTGGTAGGTGGCAGGTACTCTTATATTGGTATTGTCATACCACAACACATTGGCAAAGTTAGCTAGCTGAGACAACAGGTAGTGCTGTTGCACTTTACTCTCTGTTAATGCAGTGGTTCTTTTTCCTCTCCATCTGTCAAAGATTGGCAAGAATTCTTCATGATAAATGGTTGGCAGATTTCCTGCTGATGGCATTAGATAGTGCTCCTTCAGGAAGTCTCGCATGAACTGAATTTCCACTGAACGATTGTTAGTTAGTGTAGATCCAAGTTGTCCATTGTAACGTTCAAATGAAAACAACCAAAAGCCAAATACTGGCCCATAGTCCAATAACACTGAATGCAGATGACAGTGAAGATGCATATTGCAGGTCAAAAAACATTTTCCGTACAAATTTTCCATCCCTACACAGAAGTTCATTAATAGTGCATCAGCTTTCATAATCTCCTGCTTGGTGATCACTGGCTGGCAAAGAATTCTGCATGCCAGAACAAACCTTTCCCAAACCCGGAGGTGGTTGTCTGGAATAATTCCATAAAGGGCATACATGGAAAATGTTAGTGTCCAATTCTTCCACTCTTCAGCTGTATAGTTTGCCATAATTTGTTCCTATTTTCCGTGGAATTCTCCCTATGGAAGTGGCTGTATTTAATTCTTCAATCTTTGCCCTCAGTTCCTTTAGTTGTGCCTTGCTAAGTAGATTCTCAGCCCAAAGTTTAAAGACATACTTGGCAGTGCCAAGAAACAAATTGTGCATTGGATCAATGACATGAAAACGAACGCAGTCGAAGTATTCAAGTTTGCACAATGCACTAAGGTGGACTCCAAACATACGTGACATCCGGTTATATTCTGCCTGGCTCTTAGAAGCTTTGAGCCTTTCACAGTTCCTGTTGTGACTTACTCCGTCCCTCTTAGGCCATGAAAGGCGGTCCTTAAATCCCGAAAAGTCCTTCTTTTCTCCAAAGCCTCCAGGGAATAACTTGAAACACTTCGAGCATGCTCTGCCTGCAGAGTGCCCCACAAAGCCACATACTTTACGTGTTGCAGGAATGTCTGCTGCAACACATAATAGAGCAGCAACTACTCTAAGTGGAACAGAAGAAAGGCTTGTAGAAATTAAAATTCCTTTCCATAATCCGTTTAGTTCATCCACACATGGATCTAAAAAGGTGTACAACTTGGGTTCACTGTCCAGAGATGGGATAATTCCACCTAAGATAACATTCTCAAATTTGAACCTCTGAGAACGAGGCAAATTCATAACAACAAAATAAATAACACCAACAGAATAATCGCTTCTTCGCTTAAATGGCTGGAACCAATCTACATTTAGCATAAGTCCATATCGGCGCTCCAGATCAAAGAAGCGACTTCCATCTTTCCACTTGAAATTCTTCCACACTTCTCCATCATAAACATCACTGAGCACTGACTCTTCAACTTGCCTTGTTCTCCACTGTTCACACTGTTCTGGTATTCCTGTTCTTTGCAGAATGTTCTCCAATTGACTAATAATGCTCTTCCAGCAATAAACTTTTAAAGGATAAAACTTTGTGACACCATTCTTCAGGATAACTTTATCAACAAGCTTACTTCCACAGTGTTTTGCTTTCCCAAGAGGAAACAGAATGTTAGTGCATCGCTTTGGGAGAATTGTTCCATGCTTTCGTTCAATGCATTCATCCAAATGGTACAGTTTTGTGCATTTAGAGCAGACAACAAATTTTTCAAATTCATCCCTCTTTAAATTTGAAATCCTATGCAACATGTAGATTGTAGTAGGAAAGAACAGCATCGAGTTGCTGAAAAACTCAGAGTCTAGTTCATAACTTAAGGTCTGAAGGAACCTCCCCAAAAAAGCAAGAAGCCACTCAACAGCTGTATCGCTTACATGGGTAACAACCTGCCAGTACATGATGAAACAACAGAGCCAACGAAGAAGTACATTGACTCGGTTCAGCATTGGTTGTTGATGTGGAGGTTCTGGAATGGGTTCGTTTAAATCCTGCATCACACCTTGCAGGTCCTCTTCACTCCAATGAAGTGAACTTTCTTCCGTATTTTCAGGCTCACAGTCTTCCTCACAGGATTCGGGATTTGGCTCATCCTCTGCTTCACTTTCTGAGATCTCTTGGAAGGAATGCCCCTGCAAAATGTAAAAAAAGTATAATTTTACCTGGGTTTTTTTCACAGACTTCAACACATATATACAACTGTACATAAAGAGATTCCTGATTTTTGTACTGTAGACATGTATATACATTGTATAAAAGTGTCCATGAATTGTTTGCATTTATTCAGTGAATATTCCTCTGGTAGCAGTGACGTCAATGAGATAAAAAAAAGCATTACAGCAATTAAAGCTACATGTACATGTAATTAAGCGAGACAATCCGTTTGTGTTCTGGAAATCAAATTAGTGGTTTAACGTCATCAGTATGGAATCTCTGGCTGTAAATCGCAGACAACCTTTCTCGTGGGACGCTGCAAGAAGCGTGCGATGGAAGGCGGCTGTATTCGCAGGCTACATGTAGCACAAAATAGGGGAAATTCTGACCACAAGAATTGGCCAACAAGTTCTATAGTAGTTTCCCTGTATGAATGAATAAAGCAGCCCAGACACTAAATTACATGTAAACTTAATAATAGTTATTAGTGTACCTCATTGCTCCCATAACAATCTGTTTCATCACCAGAGTCTGGTTTCATGAAGTCAGGACTTGTATTACATGTATCTGCCATGCTCCCTGTTTCACCTTAAAGATAAATACCTTGTTAATTATTATAACTCGGATTGATTGTATCATGACTTGAACACTAGTCAAATTTAGGATTAAACCATTCAATGATACAAAATGATACATGTACATAATGTACATGCATGCCCAAAATAATTATCTTGTGGTTTAACTAGAGTCACGTCCCTGGGGTTGGGACATTAATTTTTGACTTTGACTGAGAAGCACCTGGGTCCAGTCTTCAGACGCGTTTACCAAGTGTCTTCTTTCTACCTTTCCAAAGCCACAACGTTTTATATTTTGAGATTTCATCGACATTTATCTGCCATTTTAAACGCCAAAGTAAGACAGTACTTGTTAGTCTGTTTTAAAATTCTGCCCCTTCATGTTGGTGGGTCTTCTTAGATACATTTGATCAACATATGCTTACCGGGAACTTGACCGGAATTTTTACTTTTTGGTCAAATCCCCACCCCTGGCCCGCACTCCACCCCCCCCCCCCCTCCCCCCCCGGATTTACATGTACATTGATAGGTGCATAATCTCCCATTATGCAGATGCTGATATTTCTTTATAACTCAGTGAGATGCAAATAAGTAGTGGCCTTGTATTCTGTATTCTGTATGATTGCAAGTTTGCAACCAACAACAAATGAGAAAACTTGATTACATAGAAAATAACAGGAAAATGTTACCTTCGGTTTCGCAAAGAGAACCAGGAGAAGTATTAAGCTCATCCAACAGAGGGACAACTCCAACATCTTCTTCGTCAACTTCATCGGGGATCCACAGTTTCCGACGACGCTTTCGTGATTGAGAAGCACATGGAGTTCTTGTATGTCGTCGGTAGGAAGATGAATGTTCGAAAGACGTTCCACAAGAATCACATTTATCGCTGAACAGAGAAACTGGGGTTTCTGAACGTGAAAACTCGTTATCAGACATCTTGAAACTGACTTCAAAGAAAAAACGCGAAGGGTCTGGGGATATGACACGGCGACGCGGCTGTCTCGTCCCCATTCTCGTTCCCAGATCCTCCGTTTCTTTTGGTCACGTGGTTGGCGAACCGGAGGCTCTGGTAACGCTGACAACCGGATGTCGTGAAATTCACGACATCCGGTAGCGCATGTCCACTGTATTCAACGCTTATAAATGTTCAACTGCGCGTGCTCAGTAATAGGACAGGGAAAGGCTGGGGACGACTCCTTCTGGAAAGAAGTCGGACGAAGAAGTAAAATCGACTTGCCAGCGAAAGCAAGTTGAACTTTGGATGATTTCGGTTTGAAGAACAAAAATCAGCCCTACATGCCGTTTGCCTTACAGAAGAAAGATTGCTCATGTGTTTTATCAACGGGTTTGGAACGTCTCGTGTGTCAATTCTGATCGAGGTATGAGTGCCAAAATTATAAACATGCTGCTGTTTTTTGACGACGTAAGCTTAAATCCGTCGGTTGATGTTTGTTGAAAACCTGATCGATCGTCGTTTTATAGACACTCGATTAGACCGTTGTTTGAATGAGGTTGATTTCATCATTAATCAGTGGTAAGCTCAACACTCGGATGTTAATAGAAATCAGAATAAAAGCTGTTGTTGCTAATTGTTATTGGTGCTGTTATCGCATTTAGAAATTTTGTGTTGTAAGCTTATACTACCGTGGTTTGTATTGCCACATTGATTTCAAGTACATGCCTTACTCGCAAGATTTATAAATTTTCCTTTCTTAAATTTTACAGTTACAGTGCGACTACTGTAACCGGGGCCACCTAGGCAATGAAAACTAATCACATATTGTAGAGCGGAATAGAGAAATTCAACTTAATTCCACGTTGAAAGGTTGTATTGAAGTGAAAACTTATAAGCTCAAACAAACTGAAGTTGAAATTCTTCGTTTCCATTCTGAAAGATGGTTTGGTTTTCTTTGTCTAAGTGGCCCCGGTTAAAGTAGTCGCACTGTAAAGCCAGTAAAAAAGTTTTTACCCAAGGGTAACAGGGGTGATGAGAAGTTGATATTTGAACTGCATTTTAACTGAAAGAAAACGGTTGACTGCAACTCCCCAGACACTTTTATTTCTAACTTGTTTTTAATATTAGGATTTGAACAAGAACTTGGTCAACATAAATTTTATCTGACTTCTTGGGTTGTATGCAAATTTAATTAATCTTCTCTTTGTGCAATACCATGCACAAAATGTACTGTTATGGTCTGGTTAAGAGCTTGATGTTCACTGACTTATGTGGCACGAGTGTAAGTTCTTTGTTACAATACAGTGGAACCCCGCCTTACGACCACCTCGTTAATACGACCACTTTCTTTTGTCCCGAACTAAAATTATGTCAGTAATTTTTTATTTAAGAACCCCTTTAATATGACCACCCCGATAATACGACCAGATTTTGGTGGCCTGTCGGTGGTTGGATTAACCGCGGCCACCTTTTGGCCGTCCCGATGAGGGCTTTCTTATTGTTTTTATCACGATTAAGCGGCCACGAAGAATCTAATACACGTAGTTTGGCCTTGTTTTGAAAAACCTGATGACTGATAAGAGTCCGAAATAGAAGGAGACAAACTATTAAAATATTCAAACAACAGTTGTCACAAGCCTCCAAGCGTGTTGTATTCAAATAAAGTGACGTTTATACCACGCCTTATGCTAATTTCTGACGAAACCCCGTTTAAGCGGCCAACCCAGATTAAACGGCCACTTGCCATTTCCCCGAGGGTGACCTCTTAATCGGGGTTCGACTGTATAAATAAAGTTGATTTATTTTTTTATTCACATTCAGTGGGGTGGGTGAAGTTAAGATGGGCATTTCCTTGCTAAAAAGTCAGGGAGTGAAGGTGGGTCTTTTCTTGCTCAAAAAATTTGAACAAAACATTTTTCAAGAATGGAGAGGAGATAGCTCCCCAGGACCCTCCCTAGATCTGCCACTAACATTGGTCTCGCATACACTGCAACTGTTTTTTTCAGCGAAGACATAAATAAATGGAAATTGAACAGTATCAGAACTGAATTATTTGTATGACATAAGCAACAGTCAACATGCTCTTCAGCCTATTATGTGACAGAATGCTACACAATATTTCAGGTGGTAGGTACTGGTAAGTCCTGTCCAGTTTTGTACTTCACAAACACTGCAGACTGCAAACAGGTTTGTAAGTGAAGTGATTGGAGCCCGGGGTGGGGGGAACTCTCCTATATAAGCTATATAGGTATGTGCAGTGCCAAAGGGTATGGTTTTTGAGCCGTTTTGGTCCAGAAAATGGGTATAGATTTTGAACATTTTGGTCTCAAATAATGGATATATTTTCCTACTTGTCTGAAAATATAGGGTATAGATTTTGGCTCTTAAAGAGGGCAATTTTAAGGGTCAGGTCTGAAATAGGGTAAGGAAAATCACATATTTTGGTCTGAAATAGGGTAAGGGTTTGAAGAAGCGCGCCACACACCCCCACCCAAATGTTCGTTGAGTACCCTCCCTCCAGGGGATTGGAGGAAGCAAGTGGCGGAGATAAATATACAAGTAAAGATGACAACAACAAAAACAGTCTTTTAATGTTACACTCTATGCAAGAACATGATTTGATTATTATAATATGAATCATGATTAAAATATGCGAGTTGCTTACTTTTTAGAACAAATGTTGTATATTATGTTGTTGAAAATAATTATGTTGTTGAGAATGAAATTCTCAAACTCATTAATAATTCATCAAAGGAATTTAAAAAAAAATAATAAATAGAATTTCAGACAGTTTTTGGGTCCACCCTTCTTTATTCATCAAGCATATGTATGTCAGACTGCAGTCATTCTTTGAAATTGGAGAGCAATACATTTTTGTTCAGGGAAACAACAAACGGAACTCTCTATATGAGAACCCTGGGTTTACTCTTTTTGTAATCCCCCCTCCCCAAAAAAGGTTCTTACCAAAATCTTTCACCCCCAAAAAGTCACCACAAACCCCCCTGGGCTTTAAACTGTCATTCTTCACTAAAATCACTGGGGTTTTTTCTGGGTTTTAGATTGTGGGGAAGGTGCAGAAGAGGGGGGAGGGAGTTCTCAAATACGGTGAACTCTCTCTAAGGGCCTGTTTATATGGAGGGAGGGTGACCCGGGTACCCGGGTCACCCTCCTAGCCGGGCTACCCTGGGAGGGCCAACTTTTCATACATTTCTTTACAAAGCACACTGAAGTGTTTACATGACAGACAGGGTCACCCGCCTACCTGGGTCACCCTGTCTGCTTGCCAGGGTCACCCGGCTAGGCGGGCTATCTTTTCTGCATGTAAACGGTCAAACCCGGGTCACCCGCCTAGGCGGGCTATCTTTTCTGCATGTAAATGGTCAAACCCGGGTCACCCTCTGTTGACTTGGAAAACCCACGATAATGGCGGAACAAACGATAAAAAACTGTCAGCAAAATCGCCGCTACAGCCTTTATTCTTGCTGCCATGTTTGTTATGTAGTGCTTAATAAATCGCGCCGTTGCAATAAAAAAAGTCCGCCAAAACATGAGCCCGCCAAAACAAGAGCCCGCCAAAAAAGATAGCTCGCCTATATAATAGCCCAACCTAATAACCCGCCCATGTAAAGGCGGGCTATATTTTAGCCCGGCTGGGAGGGTGACCCGGGTACCCGGGTCACCCTCCCTCCATGTAAACAGGCCCTTATAACTCGGTTGGTTCCGAGGCCTAGATGACCATCACGTGCTATACCCAAACGTTATATAACGTAACTACTCATGATTCCCCGGCCTGGAACCCAGGCCATGTTGTGTTTCGTGCCGACAAAATATTTATTTCAGTCTTCTTCACAAGCTCATTCGACAGAAATAACACTTTGTTGCAGTAAGACGGTTAATGGAAATAAAACATTCATTTCATCCATGTAAACAGGCCCTAAGGCAGACACCCTCGGGACCAGCTCTAGTCTGCCTAAGAGAGGTGTCCATCTTACAGAGAATTCAGTTGAGACAGACAAGTTAAATTCGGCCAGGATAAGCCAGCCAGCCATGTCTGCCTTTGAGAGGTGTCCACCTTATAGTGGTGTGCGCTTTGAGAGAGTTCACTGTATAACTCAAGATGATTGGGGGGTCTTGAAAAAAGATTTAAAATTCAAGGGGGGCAGGGAAATTTTTTTGGGTATCATTTGTTACATTTTCCTCCAGCCCACCCCTGTATAACAAATGAATGGTCAGACATGTTAAACATTAGTATTTCACTGAACTATAAGAGGTGACATTTAGAACTTCTTATACTGATCAGGATCTAATTTCCTCTGGGAAGAGAGAGAAAAATCATAGGAATAAAGGAAATGGCAACTAAGATTATATAAACAATGTTCTATTTGAAAATAAGCAGTGCCAAGGGCTGTACATTATTATTCTGCGTGTACTAATATAAATGGCAATATAAATCACAGTGAACTGTATGTTAATAGGTTACATACCATTTTTGTTCAAATTCCACCGAGATCAAACTGAACAACAGAGAACATTTTTCCCAACAAGACTCAATTCTAGCATAAACAGAGTACCTTAAAACGCAGTCAAATAGCAGAAAAAAGGATCGACTTTTTAGGGACGTGATACATTGTGTACAGTCAAATGTTGACGAATTTCTTGATCTTGTATTCGTATTTCTACCGAAAAGACTGTCCAACTTTGTAAGGTCTTGTAGCGAAGACAAATTTCCTTGGGAATGCATCGTCTGGGCAGAACTGTCAGAATTGGCTCATCGTGGTTTATAACGTTCGAATTTTAAACAAATACACTCTGCTTCTTTGCTACAGCCAAGCATAGTAGGGACTATGAGCCAAGCAACAAAATGGTGTGCAAGAACAAAACAAGCGATCGCAAGCGATCGATACATTGTGAGCCTGCTCGCGCGCGATCTCAGCCTAGATATACGCGGGCGCCATTTTTCGAGAAAACCAGAAGCAGAATGCCGTGCGCACTAGTGTGTTATTTTTTTCCTCATTACGCATGCAGTTTTCATCAGCCAATCCAAAAATTCGTATTTTTTACTGTCCCCAGAGCTACTGGTCACAACATTTAAAAAAAACCACGTAGCTCTGGGGACGAGAATGTCTCGTCCCCAGAGAGAGGCTCGATCATTATGCGCATGACAAATCAAACATTTTCTTTGAACGCCAATCAGATGTCCACAACTATAATCGCGGGATGTTTGATCTTTTTGCCATTCGCTCAAGTTTCGTTTCGTTGAGCGTGTTTCTTCGTCGCAGCTCGATTGCATGATGTCTAGAAGCGATGCAGTTCAAGAAAGACAGCTTGTGCTTATGGAAAACATGAGCAAAAGGCTTGATAAGATTATGGAAGGCCAGACGAAACTGGAAGATACAAATACCGTCCTTCAACAAGAAAACGCGAAGTTGAAGAATCAACTTTCGAGGCTCGAAGGAACAAAGAAGAAAGTCAGCAAACGTGCAAAAAGCTCTCGCAGTGAATCTAATGTCGAAATTCCAAACGATTGAAGGGTGAGTATTATTTTATTGCTTTTTCGATCGACAATCGCTATCATAACTTCAATCGTTTCAGGCTAGTTGTGCTTCAATGTTTCACTTGCGGTAAGATCAGATCATATGGATCGGAAGATAAAACGTGTCTTCAAAGAAACCGCGATGCAGGCCATTACGCATGCCCGTACACCTAGCTTTAAAAAAATGTGGAAAGAAAGTCATGGTACTGTCAAATAAGTGACCTCTCAGTTTGTGGATGCAACGAGTCAAGACTTACTTTGGATTGTCTGTTTTATGATACTCACTTACAGTAGTTGTTCATGTTCAGATCTGTACAAGGGGGCATGAAATCACTGTTTAGGTTGACCGATGCCTGGTTCACTTCACATATGCAATGCACATAAAGGAATTCTAAAGTAGATATGAATTTGTATATGTAAACACATACATGTAAGAATGCGTGTGTTAGCTAAAACAACGTTGGTGCTGTGTGAACTCATCACTTACGCTTGTTTTAACTTGTGAAACAGGCATATAACCACACCTGTGTTATTGTTACCAGTGTGAAATAAGCATTTTAAATTCCTTTCTTCTTGTGGTTGAAATTACAGTGGAACCCCGCTTTACGGACAACAGATTACACCGAGAATTACGAGATTTGAATACCGGAATAAATTACCAGAATAAATCCTTCGGGCCAACACTGTATTCTGATAATTTACTCTGGTATTCAATGTCGACATTCTCTGTGTAATCCGTTGAAATTATTTTTTCGTGAATTTTGGTTGTTCATCGTTTTTCTTGGACTACGGTGTATATCGAGAAGTAGATGTGAGTGTTTTTTTTTTAAACGGATAAAGTTGATAAGCCAGCACATGCGCCGAACCGTGAAACACTCCCTTTAAATTTCATTGGTGTGAAAACACAGCAGTTAAAAGTGCACAAGTCATGTTGGTGCTTGTACAGTAGAATATCTTCATGCTTATGACATACATGTAAGGTTTTACAGTACCTTATTGGTTCAATAATTATGTATATATAATGTTGTTCTTTCGTTATCTTCCAGAAGTGGTTTCGGTTCATCTACAAAAAGATGGTTGAAAAAAATGTAACACAAGGTTTCATCATTGATGAGGAGTACGTATGTCTGCACCCTGTTATTTTTACCATGCACTGTACAATACGGATATGTTTAAATATCTTGGCTATATATATTATGAAGGCTATAAGAGAGATTGTTTGCAAGATTAGAATCAAAACTTTATACATTAAGAACTACATGTAAATCTTTAGTAGATATAAAAGGAGAGAGCTAGCTCATTTTAACTATAAAACAACTAAGATAAGCTCACTCGAATTTCTCGCTCGCTTATCTTAGTTGTTTTATATTTAAAATGAGCTAGAAACTCTCCTTTTATATCTACTATCTATTCTAATCTATTTTGAAAAAAAAACTGAAGATAAAAAAATAATATTTATTTGTTCTCAAAATTCTGAAAAAGAAAAAATATAAAATATTTTTTGCAAAGTAAAAAAAAACATTCATTTTTTTTCTCATATTAAAAATGGATTATAAAAATCTTAAAGAGAAAGAATTAATTAATCTCTGTCAAGAACGTAAAATCAGATTTATTCCAAGTATGACAGAAAAAGAAATGATTGAAATTCTTCAGATGAATGATGAAGAAGATTTACTTATTCACCCCAATGTTGAAATAAGATGTTTTCAAAATAAAAGAAGTAAATATCAAAAAAGTATAACAGAAAAACAAAATTCAAGGAAAGGACCTCGCTGCTCACATCAATTAAGAATAGCTTTTAAAGAAATAAAGCTTTATAATAAATTAATATTGGGTTTAAATGTTGAAGTTGTTTGAATTTTTTTCTTTCAAATTTTGAAACCTTTGAAGTTTCAAAATTTAAACCAATTTTTCAGGTAATTGCATAATGACCCAAAGCAAGAGTTGTTATTCCATCTTCAAGAATATATATTTTATCATCATTAGCAGATAAAGCTATTTTGTTAATTGTTTCAGTAAATAATTCATGTTTATGTGATCTTATAACATTCATTTTTCTCATTTGCTTTATTCCACTGAAAAGACAATCTTTAAAATCTTTATGGGAAATATTCTTATCTACAACAGGTTTTTTAACCCCTTTACATTTTTTATTTTCTTTTTTATCAATTTGATAAGAATAAAGTTTAGGTCTCAATCCAACAAATTCACTTATGATTTTTCCACAAGCTTCATCTTTCATCAATCCTATTACTTTTTTCTTTTTTCTTTGAATTCCAGAAGGATGATTTTCAGCAAAACCAGAAGTATCAAATCTTGAGAAAACATCATCTGAAATATCGGCAAAGAAATCTTCTGTTTTTATTTCATACATCAGAGAATCAGTATCAGTAAATAATAATTTAACCCTATCTCCATATTTCTCTTTAATATATTTATAATGAAATTCATACATCTTCGTTTTTGAAATATCAAGAATACACATTCCACAATAAGTTGGTTTATTAAAAACTAATTTTATTTTCTTCATATTTATTGCAACCAAGTTTTCATCGAAAATTGTTAAACGATTGAAATTTGGTTTTGCAGATAATTTTAAAGCTTTTTCCGATTGTTAACTAATTTTACATCAACTCGTTTTCTAATGTTTTCCATCGTTTTTCCAAATACTGAATTATTCATTAATTTAAAAAAATCTTTTTCAAAATCATTATTTGCAATAGTTCTTAGTTTTATGTTTTTATCGATATATGTCTTCAACCATGGTTTTTCAGAGAAAGATATTCCACGATGAATTTTTTTTAATTTCAATCCTAATTCTAAATATTGTTTAAGATTTTTGTGATGAAGAACATATTTCTTTTTATCAGAAAGATTTGGAACAAGCTTTTCTACTTTTCCTAAAATAAGTCTTTCAGGAGCAAGAGGATAATCATTATGTAAATCATGAAGCTCAATGGGATATTCTAAATCCACTTCAAGAATACAGGGAATATTTTGCCAATTTTCAAAACTATTCATCCACTCAAAATCACCAACAGGAAGATTTTCACACATTGCCCATCCATAAAGACTATTTATATCTAAATACTCAATATATTTTGATTCTAAATCTGGATTAAATTTTTCTCTCATATATTTGTTATTTGCTTGACTATATCTATTTGAAATCATAGAAATACCTCCCCGAGTTCCTTTTTCAAACATTAACAACATATCAATATCTGAAAGTAATTCAAGTTTAACCCCCGTTAATTTCAAAGCAGCATCCCAAGCTAAACCGGGAGAAGTATAATACCAAGCAGGATCAAGAGAATAATTTTCAAGACAAACATTTCTGAATTCTTCAAAAACATCAGCAAGAAGTAAAACATCAGATTTCAAATATAAATCATGATATTCTCCCATATTTTTAATTTTAAATTATTTCCATATTTTCTTTGCATGAGAATAATCTTCATCACTTATACCGCAATCATTTAATTTTGAATAAAATTATTCTTTTAAAGGAAGTTGAGTTTCTTCAAATTTTTCAACAGAATCCATGTAATCATAAGGATAAACTCCTTTTCTGGAAATTAAATTTATTTTATCTTCAAAAACTTTTTTGGTTTCTTGTAGTTTATCAAGATCTAAATTTTTAATTAAATTATTGAGAGAAGAATTCATAAATTTAAGGCTGTCAATAAATCGAATCTCATTCGTTATTTTAACTTCTTTTCCTTCTTTAATGAAACTATCAACAACAATAGTTTTACTAAAACTTATATATTTTTCTTCATTATTAGGAATACATTTTATTTCTCCTTCACTTTTTCCAAGATTATTAATAAATAAATGAGAATCATAACCAGATAAATTATGAAAAACAACTGGAAAGAATTTTGGTTTTTTGAATTTTAAATTACATTTATTATGCGCAGCCCCACGATATTTTCCAGTGAAATGGCAATGATCTCTAACAGCTTTTTCATCTTTAAACAAATCTCCACAAATCCAACATTTTTCAGATTTTTCAAAATCAATAAAATCTTCTTTTGTCATAATCATTGGTTTTGAAAAGTTAAATTTTTCATGAATCTTCTTTATATCTTTTTCAAGCATATCAACAAATATTTTACTAACATTTTCACCCGCTTCACTCGCTCTATAAATCGTTGGTTTTTGAGAAAAAAGATTGTCATCAAAACATTTAATGTGATAACAAAATCCACAAGGTTTGTGCTTTTGATATTGATTTGTAAAACTTTTTTCATTATCGGCTACGCTATCCAACTCACATCCACTTATTGGTTCAAGCAAACATTCAAAATCAGCGTATATAATGAATGGAACTCTTATAGAACGATTATTATTTTCAAATTTAACAAAACTATTTTTTTTCAGGCATTTCAATTTTTACAGCTTTATTATTTAAACAATATTCTTTGTGAGTTTCAAGCAAATCTTTTCGGGAGAAATGATTTAAACATCTTAAGCAAAATAATTTTTCTCCATTATGTTTAGAAACTTGCATTGATAATAATCTATTCATATTATTAATCAAGCAAAAGTGTTTCTTTTCATCTTTCTCTATAAATAATAGATTAATTTCATGCAGCCGATTTTCTTCACTAATTCTGAGAAGATAAATTTCACTTTCATAACCAAACACATTTACTGAAATTGTTAAGTTTTGTTTTTCAAACTTAAATCAACAGGGTATTTAATATTTTTAAAATTGAGTTTTTCAGATTCTATCTTTAATTTTTTATCGATTCTTTCAGAGTTCTTTTCAACGGGATTAAGTGCTCTTGTAATACACCATTTAAAACATTCTTCATCTTCATTTTTCATATTAATAACTGCTTTCTTTTTTGCTATAGATTCAGGCAAAGGAATATAAGATGAACCACTTAATGGTTTAAATTCTGCGATTTGAATATCAAGATATATCACTTGTTGAAATCTCCAATTACTTCCTCTTTTATTAAAATTCTGAATTTTTTCTTTAATGGTTTCAATAAAATTATTATATACTTCAGATTCATTTGTAGCTTCAAGATTACGGACTGTATCTGAATGGAAATAAGCATTTAGAATTTCGATAGCGGCTTCGCTATCGGCTGCACTATTATCACTTGTTAAGTCTTGTCTAACCATTTCAACATTTAAAATTATTTTAACTGATGTTTGTTTGTTTTCTCTCATTATTTTAACGACTTCTTCTTCAACTTGTTGCATAAACTCAGTTGCCCCATATTTTTTAACCCCATCAATTCTAAATTGTTTCGCAAAACCTCTTAATGCGCTGGCTGTTTGTCTCGCTTTACCAGACTGGCTAGTCTGGAACTTTTGAAAAGGACCATAGAGCCTAGTCCTTTTTGGAGTCATTGAATTTGAAATTAAATCAATTAATTCTTGTTTTCTCAATTTTGAATATCTTTTAAGTCCAAGCCGTTTAGCTTCAGCTTTTAACTCAGAAACTTTTTTATTTTCCATTTTAATACATGTAAAAAAAATAAGAATTTTTAAAAAAAATATAAAAAAACATTTTTATATATTAAAATGGAAACAAAAATTCTTACCACACTGGTCCCCATTTCTTCAAAAGAATTCCGAGAAATAGCCAAAGGCTGTGGAATAAAATATCGAAACAAGATTCCAAGCAAAGAATTAAAAGCAATGCTCGGTTATTGCCCTATTAAAAGAGGAAGAAAAGTAGAAATTTCTGATGAAACTGGGTTTTTGCCAGGTTTTCGAAACGACTAAAGAAGCGGCTAAAATTTGTGGAATATCCAGTCCTTCTGCAATTAAATATGCATTAGATCATGATAGGCCTTATGTAAAGAGAAGAATAGATTTAAAAAAATTTTATGTGAAAGAAACTTAAACTATAAAAAACTAAGATAAGCCCACTCGCTCGCTTATCTTTTTTAGTAGGAGACTACACTGCTAATTTTTAGCATTTAAATTAAAATTATTTTGCAAATAAAATGTATAATGAAGAAAAGTGTAGAAAAATATTCGAAAAAATTTTCAAAGAAAAATTTCCTAATGTTAGACCTTCATGGCTGATGAATCATGATACTGGTTTCTTGCTTGAACTCGATGGATATTGCCAAAGTCTGAAATTAGCATTTGAATACGACGGGATTCAACATTATGAATATCCAAATATTTTTCATAAAAATCAAACAGAATTTTATCGCCAAAAGATGAGAGATATGATGAAAAATTATAAGTGTAAAATCTTTGGAGTGACTCTGATAAGAATTAAATATGATGTTGGAAATATTGAAAGTTATATAAGGAGAGAATTGAAAAATAAAAAATTTATTTGAGATTATGAGATTAGAAAGTTATTGCATAAAAAAAAAATAAAAAAACTGTTGGCCAACAGAACCTCTCTCGGGATTTTTTTTCTCCTTCTTTCTCACCACTTCTTCCCGAGAGAGGTTTTTAATTTTTTAATTTTTTGCCCACCTCCACACCGCTCTTTGAGCGCTTCAATGTTTCACACCTCTATAGTTTGAGGTTGAACCAGCACTTCCACCGCGAAACTCCTCGCTAATATGTTAGCCCTTTTTCAAGCTCTACTCAACAACCAGCCACCATTTTGGGTTTAATTATTTAACGGGCATATATTATAACCGCGGGAGTTAATTATAATATATGCCCGGTGGTGAATTAGATATGATAAGCCCCCGCTTCTTATTATATCTAATCCCCCACACTATATAATATATTTCATCAAGATATTTATAACTCTTTTGCTTAAAATTCTTATCATTGTGGTGCGCCAAGTGTGAAAAGGAGCAAACGCATGCGCTGAAATTAAATATATTCATTCTCATCAGAATGAATATATTAGTGCATGAAATGTCAAAACAAGTTGTGTAATTAAATATTCACAAAGCGGCTTTGCCGCGGCGAGCTTTGCTCGGCTCGAGAGATAAACAAAGAAAATCCATTCTGTCTCCGGTCGAATTCAACTCTTAACTCTTTATGTTTACGAGTGATCCGAGTTTTTTTTGATATTCCCTTTTTATTTCTTCTTTCAAAGCTTCAACGTCGACTTTCTCGCCGTTTCTTGTTTCGCTTATCACTATGGAACGCAGCTGGTCTTTCAATGAATGATATTGTTCAACCTCATGCATAATCGAGTTAAATTCTGAACCATTTATCGAATCATCATTCAATGCCTTTGAAATCAACCTGCTGATAGAAAGATGTTTTGCTTCAGCGAGAGAAATAGTCTTTTCATGTTTTGTGATTTTTTTATCAAACTTTTTACTACCGATGATACTGTACCCATCATAACAGCGACAGCAGCGAGAGGAGCGCCGACTATGATGCCGATTCCGCTCAGAGAAACTGCCAGTCCTGACGATGTCAACACAGCTGCTGATAATCCTGTGATGGAAGATATTGTGTAAACAATAGATTTTGCCCTTTTATATTTTTTACAAACCTTCTTATAATGAGAAATTTCATTCTCAAGTTCTTTCTGATAATCACAAATCTTTTTCAATCTGAAGTCACTCACATCTGGTAGTGTTGGATAAAGTTGTGGAGCGAATGGAGCGCTTGGAGCGCTTGGAATTATATTTTGATCCGACATTTTTTATAGAAAATTTAAATAAATTCAATTTCAAACTTCAAAGGCAACCCCTTAAAGTCAATCATCTCACCATTCTCATCTGTCACAAATATTCTCATTGAAGTCAAATAATTTCTGCTTGTTATTTTTCTCATCGCGCTCGAGCTTCGCTCGTAAGTCACTCTTTCAAAAGGTTTTCCAACGATGTCAAAACAACTTAACATGTCGGAAGGTGAACCATTGAAAAGATTTTCATATTTATCTAAAAGATCACAATGGATAAAATAATTGTTGAATGTGGTAAACCGTTTGATTACAGTTTTTTCTCGTAATCGTCGATTTTTTTCTGCACATTTAAGTAAAGAAACCAGGTCACGATCTAAAACAATTTTTCTGTTCTGTGTATTTTCAATGTTTATTAAACCTTTTTCATTATCAAGTTTGACTACGACTTTTTTCTTTTTCAAATATTTCTTTAATTATTTTTCCAATACTTTCAAGATTATAATTTCCATAAGGAATTTTATATACAGATGCAGTGCCTTGTGAATCGAAAAAAGAGATTTCTCCAATTTGTTTCAAATTATTCCAGGAGTTGTAAAGAGAACAACTTATTAACTTGATATATTGAAATTTCCCGAGAGATTCTTTAAAATAAACTGTGTGATCATTTGAATTTGTAATGACAGTTAAAACAACCATTTTATTAGAAAACAAAAAAATTATTTCATTTTCAATAAAATGGAAATGTTGAAATGGATGCAAACATCTGATAAAGCAAAGAGAATGTCAAGAGATGCTCAAGCAAAAGCCTGGAAAGATTTTAAAAATAAATATCCATACGCAAATATCAGCAAGTTTGAAGCAGAAACAGAGTTTATTGACCAGACTGGTAAAAAAATCAGCAAATGCTGATATTCTTTTCAAAGCGGGCCCGGTTATCTGAAAAGTGTGTCAGGATCAGAACGAAAATATTGGAGTGATGAAATGAAGAATGCACTTGGGGTTGGAGGTTTTCCAATTGAACTTATTTTCAATAATAATTCTGATAAACCTGTACCTGCGGTTAATTTTGAAAGCGAAAATCTAAAAGAAATGGATGAAAATGAAAAAATAAAAATATTTGTTACTCCAACTGAATACTTCATTACAAATTTCAGAGAAATTTTCATGGGAACAAAGATTCAACATGAGTCAGGAGGAGAATCGAAGAAATGGTTATCAGGCCCAAATATGTCATATTGGCCTCAACAACTTAACTTTGCATTTTGGTGTGCAACAACAGGATGTGGTATTTCAAGAGATTTGATAAATAAATTACCTCCTCAAATCAAATCATTCTTTTTGTTCCACATTTATTTCACAACGAGGAGAATATTATATGAAATGGGTGGAATTCAGAGTGAAGCTGCACTTCCCGGAGATCCTACTTTTAGTCAGATAAAAAATAATTATGATATTCCATCATATAAAAGAATTTGTGCAGAATTCGGTATTTCTTCGAACACAGATTTTAGATTCAAGAAAGGCCGAAATCATGGATTGGGAAGTGTTTTCATTTATATTTCATATTCTGGACCTGAAGCAGTAAATTATCCTTATCCAGGGAGTAGTAAGTTCAGTGATGAAGGTGGGACAGCTGAAAAAGGAAATCTTGTCTATTTCATCAGAAATGATAATCCAAAGACAGAAAACCAATTTGATTATTTCATGTTGAATAAATCTGAAGGTCTCACACAATCTGGAATGGCAAGAATAAATCAATCGATTGAAGCATTTGTTTATTGCATTCTTGGTTCACAAGTCAATGTCAGATCATCAATTCTTGGAAATTCAGGAAGTGCAAAAGAAGCTCAACGAGAATTTTTAATTTTAATGGAAGATTCAATCAGACAGCCAGATATATCAAAATCAGTTCAAAGATATGAGTTAGCGATTGATGAAGCAAAAGTCAGACTCAATCTTGCGATTTCTCCTGGAACTTGGCTTATGCCTTCAAATTTATTAATAAATACTCAAAGTACTGTTGGGTATAATAACAATCTGAAAAAAGCAAATGGAGATATGAAACTTGGAGTAAATAATTCTGTTAATAAAGAAATTAAAAAAGTCGGAGTTAAGCTGATGAATGGGGGTGAATCAAAAATTAAGAGACCAACTTCTCGACCTTCAAAAATCCAAATTAATAAAAAAGTTATACCTGATGAAAAAACTTCAACAAATAAACAAACTTTACCAAATGAAAAAACTTCAACAAATAATCATGAAATTTTAAAAGCTGGTTTATTTATTTCAGCGGCAGCCTCAGCGTTTGTTTTTTATAGAATGTTATAATCAAAGATAATTATTTTTCTCAAAAGAAAAATAATTATTATTTCATCATTTCATTTTCTTTTTAATCCCTTCAACCATAAAAACAACAACCCCTAAAATTAAAAGCCAAGCATTTTTACCGAGAAAAGAAATAACTTCTCCAGCTGTCTTAAAGATAAAACTTGCAATTGTTCCAATAAGGCCGGGAAGAATATTAGCGAGTTTTTTTCCAAGTTCTTTTAATCCATTTCCAACTCCTTTAGCAACAGATGATAAACCTTTTGTCAATGAATTCACAATCACTCCAATGGTTGTACCAACTGCAATGAAGACAGCAGCGACTGTAAATCCATATTTTTTGAAGATATTTTTCACTCTCTCCCTAAGTGATGCACCTTCCTCAAGTTCTTCTCTCTCATTCTCAAGATCATCAATTTGTTCTCTTTTTTCAATTATTTTTTCTCTTGCTCTTTTCCTCACTGTTGGTTCTTCATTTTCATCATTTAAAATAATTTCATCTTCTCGAATAGATTCCTGTAATTCTTCAATATCTTTATCTTTTTCTACAATCAACACTTCACGCTCTGGACCAAGAGTTTTCATATCTTTTTTTGATATTTTTGTGTTTAATGTCTTTCCATCTTCTTTAAAAAGCAGAGTTTCACCCCCTCTTGGGCCTTTGATCACAACTTTCCCACGATATTTTTTTGAAACTTCAAGGGTTAAAAACTTTCCATCTTTACCATATTCAGGATATTTTTGTTCAAGCATCATATTTGCCAGCGTGATTTTTGAAGTATCAGGGTTTAAAACACGCCCTGATGGATCACCCTCAATAAAAGAAGTTTCAGCAGTTTCAGTGCCTTTTTCTTTGTCTCTGTTCATTGTTGTCATTGCAATTTTTTCACCTGAATGTCCAGGTGTTGAATGATCAGGTTGAAAAGGATTTGTTTCTTCTTCTTCATCTTCATCATCATCACGATCATCATTTTTTTTTAATAAAGGATCTTCTTCTCCATATTCTTCCATTTTAAATAAAATTATATAAAATGGAAGTAAGTGAAAAAAACAATCCAAATTTTGAACAAAAATTGTCAAACGCTCTTAAAGCAGATCGAACAGTCCACAGGGTTACTTTTAATCCAAACAAAGCATCTCCAGGTGAAACATTAAATATTCCAGTTCCAAAACTAAATGATAATATTGTATTGGTTCCAGGATCTCTTGCATTAGTATTTGATTTATCAGTTAGTGGACATGCAAATAATTACCTTGTAAACAATGTATCAAGAGCATTGGTTGACAGATTGACTGTTAAATTTGCTGGAGAAATCTTGCAAGATACAGATGGTTATGATTTGTTAAAGTTATATGAAGACCTTTTTTTAACTGAGAATGAAAGAATAAACATGTTGAGAGAAGGAATTCAGTCTGCAGCACTTTCAAAGATTAGATGCAATTCTGGAGATAAGAAGACTTCGGGAGTTGATAAAGAGAAAAAGTTAAATGAAGTTTATGGAGATATATATAAGATATCAATAGATCATGAAATTTTAAAAGATCATGGAGTCTTCTTCCCAAGAGCTTTAAGCGATGAATTGGTTTTTGAACTCAGGCTTGCACCTGCTGCCAGTGTTGTGATGGGATCTGATTCAACAAATCTCGCCTATGAATTAAATAACATCCAGCTTGAATATGAAGTAATTCATAGTAAAGAGCTTGCAGATAAAGCAATTTCAAATTATCAGAATGGTAAGAGATTCATGTATGAACATATCACTCATCATAAGACAATCACAGTTGCAAAAGGAACTGATTCAATCATCAATGAAAGTATCAATGTTCCGAGAAGATCAATGAAAGGACTCTTGTTATTATTTTACGAGCCATACACAGCAGGAGCGAGAGATAGTGAAAAGACATTCAATCCCGATATCACTGAAGTAAAAGTGGTTGTGAATGGAATTCCGAATAAGATTTACAGCCAAGGAATGAAAACGAGAGATCTTTGGGAAGAAATGTTTAGAAGATTCGGGAAAGAGAACTCCTCAATGAATGTAGAAAACTTTTATGCTGGAGACAGATTTGGATTATTTGTTGATCTCAGAAGTCAGAAAGAAACGATCTTCACGGTTCAGGATTAAGATTGGTTAACACGAAATAAGGAGTTCAACTTACAATTAACAGGAAAACATCAGGATCAGGAATCGTTAAATGTCATATTTTCATTTTATCTGATGCTCAGTTTAACATTGTGAACAGAGAGCTTGGAAGTGTTACTTATTAGTTAAATTAATTTAATTTTCAAAATAATTTAATTTTCAAAAAATTTAATTTTCAAAATTTCAAACAATTTATTTTCCAAAAAATTATAATTTTCAAATAATTTAATTTTCAAATAATAAAAATGAATCCTGATAATATTCCATTCAATGCATTAATAGTCGGACCAACAAATTCTGGAAAAACGAGATATTTGGTAAATCTTTTAAGTAATGAATTCAGATTTAAGTTTGATTATATTATACTTCTTTGCCCTACATATATTCATAATAAGACATATTCCGGTTTTGCTGAAAATGATAAAGACTTTTATACAATAATTCCAAAGCAAAATGAAATCAATGATTATCTGAAATTTATTAGTTACATATTCGAGGGAACAAATTCATTGATAATTCTTGATGATTGTACAGCTTCAGAAGATGTAAAAAAGAGAACGAATGAATTAGTAAACTTAGCATTTAGTGCAAGACACAAAGGAATCAGCGTATGGGTTCTAACTCAGCAAATGACGAGTATCACAAAACCTTTTCGTGAAAATATTGCAGCATTGGTCTTATTCTACACTCCATCAGCTGCTGATATGAAAAAAATATTTGATAATTATGCAGGAGAGTTAGCCAATAACCAGTCTGGTGAAAAAAATAAAATGATGAAAGATCTTAAAAAAGTTAAATATTCAAATCTTGTTTTCTCTCTAAGACATCCTTATGGTATTAAATTAAATAATTTTTCATTTAAAAATGGAAATAAGTGAAACTGAAGATATAACTGACATAATGAATTTACTTAAAGCTAAACCTGAAAATGATTCAAGCAATCGAGAACAGCTCGCAGTTTTAGTTGCAAGTGGACAAAGTAAAGAGATGATTGGAGTTTATTTAACTCAAGATCAAGTTAAGAGATTATCAGAAAAAGATGTTGAAAAATACTTTAAAAGATATGAAGCTTCATTATCCTCAAAAACTTGTGATGCGATGGTTGATACAATTATTCAGCTTTCATGTAAAGCATTGTCTCATTTTCTTCCTCTTGATAAAGATAAGTTATTAAATGATTTGAATGAAAATTTTCTGGTTAAGAGAGAACTCTCTATGATTGCTGGCAGATTGAGTTTGAATTATGGAAAATATATGGCAGCTGTGAGTGCTGCTCTTTTGACTGCTAAGAATCTTGATTTAAACAAAGAACCTGAAAAGAACTTGAATAAGAACTTGATAAGAACTTGAATAAGAACTTGATAAGAACTTATTTAAGAACTTGATAAGAACTTGATAAGAACTTGATAAGAACTTGATAAGAACTTATTTAAGAACTTGATAATAACTTGAATAAGAACTTGAATAAGAACTTAAGAAAGAACTTGAATAAGAACTTGAAAAAATAATTTATTTAATTAAAATGGAAGAGAACAAAGTTAACACAGACGAGAGCAAAGTTAAAAACTCAACAAAAACTGAAGAGAACGAAGCAGCACAGCAAGTTACATCAACTATTAAGAAAACAAACTAAAAGACCCTGGAAGAGTAGCAGCTGGTAAAAAACTCGCAGAACGTAATAAAAAAGTAAGAGAAGCAAAACGTAAAAAAACAGATGCAAAAGAAGAGAATAAAATTGAAACTGAAAAAACCTCACCAGTCTGGTCATTATCAATAAATCAAATGATTTCAATAGCTGGTATTACTGTTTCTCTTGTAGGATTATATTATAAGAGAGAAGAGTTTACCAGACTGGTGAACTTTGTTAAACCAAAAAAGAAGCAAAGCTCGAGCGAGGTTGAGTCGCCAGCGAGAAGTAAACGAAGTTAAAGAGTTAGATGTGAGCGAAGTGAATCCTAAAAGCTTTGTGAAAAAAATGGATTAAATTAATTTTTGTCAATAAAATGTCTGAAAATAAACTTGTAAAAACATTGACTGATGCTGCAACAGTAACAGGTTTGGCTGCTGGAATGGGGTGGATTGCAAAAAAAGTAATCAAAGAACCAATGACTTCTGATCCGAGTTCAAGTTTTATGAATTATTTAAAATTCACGGTAATAATTGCAGCAAGTATGGCAACAAAAAAATATCTTGAAGAACAAAAAATATTACCAAATTAAAATGTTAAGTTTGATTACAAAAGGAGCTCTTAATTTTGCTGCTTTTTGCTTGTTAATAGAAGCAGTTTCTATGATGATTGAAGAAATTGGAGAAAAGATTTGTGAACAATGTAAAAAACCTGAAAATGTTTAATATTTTAAATAAAATGGCAAGCATAGCAATAATGATTGGAGGAGCGATTATCAATGCAACCGCTTTTGTTGGCGGAAGTTATTTAGCAAAATATTTTAGTGATGGATCTGATCCTGAAGAAGAAAAAAAGAGACACGATCTTGCTGTTGAAAAATATCAAGCTGCATATGAGAAGTATGAAGAAAATCGTACAAAATTGTTGGATTGGATTGCGACAAATGACAGAATAAAACATCAAGCAAACAAAATTTCGAAAACACTGATTATGCCTTGAAGTTATATAACAAGATGCATCACCAGACTGGTGAAACACTTGATTTGAAAGAACCAGAGTTTAGTAATTTTTATAAGCCGAGTCAACAGCAGAAGAAGGGTGAGATAATTTATGTTGGAGCATCAGCTTTGGCAATAGGTTTGGCAACAAGTCATTTCTTATAATAAAATGTTAAATAAAAAACTTTCAAATGTTTATTATTCTCCAAAAGGATTTTGGAAGGGATTGGCAGCTGTGAAAAAGTTAGCTCAAGAATCGGGAGTATCAGAAGATGTTGCAAAACTCTGGCTGATGAAACAAGCAATCTGGCAGATTTATTTGCCAGCTCCGAAGAATATCCCAAGACCAACTTTTGATGTTCAATCACCAAATTTTGTTCATCAAGCTGATCTTCTTTTCCTTCCTCATGACAAGAAAGGAAGAAAGATTTTCAAATATGTATTAACGGTTGTTGATATTGCAAGCAGATACAAAGCTGCTGAACCTTTGACTTCAAAAGATTCTTTGGAAGTTTCAAAAGCTTTTCAGAAAATTTACCAGTCTGGCCAGTCTGGTAAAAAAACATCATTGAAATGGCCAAATGTTCTTCAAGTTGATCCTGGTCGTGAATTCATGGGTTCAGTCACAAAAGAGATGTCAAATCATAATGTAAGAATAAGAAGAGGAAATGTAAATGTTCACCGTGATCAAGGAATAGTTGAGAGATTAAATCGAACTTTGGGTGAAAGATTATTCAGTTTTCAATATAGCCAAGAAATGAATATGAAATCTGGTGAAAGAAGTAAAGAATGGGTTAAAAGGCTTCCAGAAGTTGTAGAAGCATTAAATAATGAGGTTACTCGATTGACGGGAAAGAAACCAGTTGATGCTATAAAAGAAAAAATTATTGATGCAAAGAGTTCAACTTTATATAAAAGACCTGTTGGTTTGAAAGAAAAAAAACTTGATTCTTCAGTGAATGTGAGACATCTATATACTGCTGGTGAACTTGAAGGTGGAGGAAAGAGAGCAACTGACCCGAATTGGTCTATTAAAGTTTTTAATATTGATAGGTCAATAATAAATAAAGGAGAACCTGTTCTATATTATTTAAAATATGGCCCTAAACGCGGATTCGTTCGTGAAGAATTAATGATAGTTCCAAATGGAACAATGTTGCCTCCAGTTTGACATTTTTACAGACTTTCTGTAAAAATGTTTAAATCAAAATCATTTTTTTAATTTTCTTCACCAGACTGGTCAGATTCTTCTTCATCAGATTCTTCTTCCTGATTTTCTTCTTTAAATTCCGAGAAATAAGATTGTTCTTTTATTATTTTCTTCATAAGAACTTCTTTTGTTTCAATAGTAATTGTTTTATATTTTTTATTTAAAAAGATTTGTTTTACTTTCAAAATAACTATTCCCTTAATAAATTCCCCAATAAGTTTATTTGGATTGAGAATAACTTTTTTCTTGTTTTCATATTTACAAAATTTACAAAGAATTACTCCTTTATCAGAAGAATAAACTTTTGAATAAACTTTTTCATTTTCCCCATTTCTTGATTTGATAATATTGAAATCTTCTTTGCTGAATTTTGCAAACTTAGGATTAATTTCTTTTATTTCATCTTTTTTTGTTTCTGCAAGAAAAGATATTCTTTCTTTAATCTTTTCAAAAAATATTTTCTTTTCTTTTGAAATTGAAATACCGAGAGAATAATTATTTTCATTCTTGAAGATCTTAAATGTTTCTTCACATTTGATAATCATATCTTTATTTTCATATTTAATTGGTATGATTACATATTCAGATGAATCAATTTCTTTTAATTTTGGACTTTCTACAGTTATCTTTTTTGAATCAAATGATGAAATTGTAATTAGTTTATCCATTTTTAATATTAGAAAAAAATAAATGTTTTTTTTCAATTTGCAAAAAATATTTTTCCAAAACTTCATCCAATGGAAAAAGGATATAGTTTTGAAATTAATTCAAAGAATTAATTTCAATTATTACCTTTTTTACTCGCTTTCATAATGCAACTGTTTTGAATTAAATTCTTTAAATATTCCCATTTTGAAGTTAATTCAAAGAAGTATCGCGATCCACCTATAAGTTTTGCTTACGAGTGAGACGACATTATTTTGCGGTAATGTCGTCTCAAATGCGGGCCGGTGATTGGTTCTGAAGATACAGATTGGCACAGGGGCACTGAATTGGGTTCCTCACGTACGCATCAAAATTCAAAAGTTTTCTTCGATGAACTCGTCGGCAATCGTTTATATCTTGTCATTTGCTCATTTATGGAGTGCTTTATTCGCCGGTACAACTTTCTCAATCTGAAAGTTAGCGTATGGTGAGTATTAAAAGTCATTTATTTCTTGTAAGAGTTTGTTTACCGTTTTCACTTGCTTTCGCGATGTGCACGCGCTAAATTGTAAATCAACTTTTTCGGTGCAAAATTGGATTATTTTCCCATTTCATTGCTGTTTGGTACTTTAGCAAACTTTGTGGGATATAATTCTGAATTTTTTTTGTTTCCATAAGCAATTTATCGGCGAAAAAAGTCCGACTTTCTTCGAAACGATAAAATGCTTTCGCGTTCAAGTATTCGTGTACATTACGTCGCGTATAGTGGGAATTTATATTTCAATCAACAACAACTGATCTTAATTTTCCTTTTAATTTGTCCAAAAATGTTTGAATCGCGATACAAAACTAAATTCGATTTTGAGACGACATTACGGCTTTATAATGACGGCGTTGGGAGAAAATATATTCCGTATTGGGCTCCGTCGCTTCGCGACTCCGCCCAATACGGAATATATTTTCTCCCAACTAGCCGTCATTATAAAGCCGTAATGTCGTCTCAAAATCGAATTTAGTTTAAATTAATTTCAATTTCTGTTATTTCTCAATAATTATAATTACTTCCAGGATCTATCATTTCATCAAGCGCAAAATTTATATCAAAAATAATTCCACAATCTAAACATTTATCAGTATAAAGTCCATGAAAATTAACTGATAATTTTTCTCCAGGTTTCATACAAGTTCTACAAAATGGTCGTTTCTGAAGATTCTTTGTATTTATTTTTTGAGTTAAAGTATTATTTTGTCTAAGGCTTTTGATTGATTGACGATTTTTTGATTCCATTTTTAATATGAGAAAAAAAATGAATGTTTTTTTTTACTTTGCAAAAAATATTTTATATTTTTTCTTTTTCAGAATTTTGAGAAAAAATAAATATTATTTTTTATCTTCAGTTTTTTTTTCAAAATAGATTAGAATAGATAGTAGATATAAAAGGAGAGTTTCTAGCTCATTTTAAATATAAAACAACTAAGATAAGCGAGCGAGAAATTCGAGTGAGCTTATCTTAGTTGTTTTATAGTTAAAATGAGCTAGCTCTCTCCTTTTATATCTACTTCTTTCATGGAATTCTGTTTATCTTATCAGGACTCTATTCTAAGAACAAAAATAATACAATCATGTAGTTTTTTTATTGTTCATTATGACATGACTAGATTGCCTAAAACTGCAATTATTGTGTCCTTTGGAAACTGAGTTCCTTTAGTAATTTTGCTTTTTTGTCGTGTACATACTGCTGTGTTTCTATCATTATCCTCTTTTCTCCTGGTTATTATTAATATCCTACTTTTTATTACAGTCCACAGTCAGAGGGAAACCAGGACATTTTTACCAAAATAAAATAAATTTTGAAGAAAGAGCATGGTGGAGAAAACTGCAAATGGACAGACTTACAAATGGAGGGTACGTTATTGCTGAAATCAAGCTTTTGTTGTTTACCAGAAAAAATAGTTAAACATATAAAATGACAGAGTATGTCAGAGACTTAGCTCATACCGAAAAACAAAAACTCACTGGCCCAGTGTATGTACCTACATGTATGTCAAACAAGAAAACTGGCAGAGGGCTGGGAAGGTGGGAAAGTTGTTGCTTCCATAATTTATGGCAATAATATATACAACAACTGGATCACTGCCTGATATCCAGTGTCTCGTACCCAGCCCCTCATTTAGTGTGTGAGAACCTCATTTCTTGTCTCTTTCGCAAGCTCAGTCAACAAGAAAACCATACACTGTATGCTTACTGTACAGTGTACATTTCAATTGCCATAATTACAGTGTATGATACAGCTGCAGGTGTCTTTCAATAGTCTAATAATATTGATATTGGCTTTTAATTCAACAGCTCAGTTCTACCGGTACTTTAAAACCAACAAAGAACGAGAGCAAAGGATTAGAAAAGGAAAAAATGAAGAGCACAAAGAGAAGTGTAAAAAGACCAGGCGTTTGCTAAATGTAAGGCCCAGTTAAAATGTCTTTCTTATTATTGTGCTATTCTTACTTCAATTAATTACATGTAAGTTGACTACAACATCTACAGTCTAACCCCTATTAAGCGGCCACCCTCTGGGAAATGGCAAGTGGCCGCTTAATAGGGGTTGGCCGCTTAATATTAACATAACATGTAATTATACTGATATTGGGACTTTGACAGGTGACCGCTTAATAGGGGTTTGACTGTAGTAAATCAGACATTTGAATTTAGTTTGGCACAGTGCTCAGTATTTTGTTAAGTGTCCCAAGGACTGTTGATGAGCATTAGAAAATGCATGCATATCTTTTATGCAGTACATCTGGATATATAGAAAAATATCCTGCCCTACAACATCCTGGGGCATTTATTTGTCTTAAATTGACAGTTGAATAGGGTTGGTTTATAATAATTATTGGAGGGAGGATTTTTGTAATGCAGTACATGTAAATTATTGTTTGCAACAGTTTACTGGTAGGAGTAAATAATAAGCAAGGAGCCCAAAAGTGTGGCCACTTATAATAATTATTTAATTCACATTCTTTCATGCTTACATACTATCCAATCAGAAGCCAAGGATAGCTACAATGTATCTTCGGCTTCTGTTTGGATAGTCTGTGTGTGCAAAATAATGTGAATTATATATATAAATTAAAATTGGTTACACTTTTGAGCTCCTACTGTAAGTGCTATAACTAGCGGAAGTTGCTACATGTAGTTTTCACTCCATTTTGTTTGTAAGAAAGAGTTCTAGTCTACATGTACAGTTGAATCCCGATAGCTCGAACCTTCAAGGGGAATCGAAAAAGGTTCGAGTTATCGGGAGGTTCGAGTTACTGAGGGTAAAATTAGTAAGAAAATGACCTGAAGGGGAATCGAAAAAGGTTTGAGTTAGTGGGAGGTTCGAGTTATCGGGATTCAACTGTACATGTACAATGCAGCAATAACCCTGACTGCAGAGAACTGGACCTTGAACTTGTGACATGAAAACCATGGTGTACAACTGTAGCAAGGAAACCATGTACTCAGAGAGAGAGTGAGAGGGTTACAAATTGAGCGACATGTAAACAGAGGTTTATACTGTATGAAGAAATACACGTACACATATGCAAGTCATGATCACTCAATTTCTTCTCTCGCTTTCTCTGAATACATACACCTTATTCGATGGTTTAACATATAATACGCGCGGATATTTTGTGAGTTGCGTAGTATTTTTCCGAGCCCCATAGGGGCAGGGAGGAAAAATGCGAGCAATGAGCAAAATGTCCGCTCGTATTATATGTTAAACCATCGAATAAGGGATTTATTATTCTACTGCAAAATTTCCAGACTATTATGCTATTCTCCGTATTCGCTCTGTTCATCTAGTCAATACCGTGGCATATTTTACGTGTTCTCATGACCTTATATGGTGAAATGATGTAATAGTAGAATAATAAAATGGTATTCTTGTTACGTCATGCAATGTCCAGTCATGTACATCTCTTTCTTACAACCTTAGTATAAGGTAATAAAGCATGCCACTTGAATTGGGTGAACCTTGCAAGTGCATGTACAATGTAGTAAGCCAAATGTATAGCATGGAAGTTTTAAGGAATTATATTTTGCTGATTGATATGTTTTTTATTTTATTTTGTGGGATATATTTTTGTGATTTACATGTACACTGTAGAAGAGTGCCAATACTTAAACCTATATTTTAGTCTGGTCATTACCGGCAACTGGATTGCCATGCAAGACTGAATTGTTATTTTTTATTCCATCAGAAATTGGAAAGACGCCAGTCTTCCTATGATATGCTGAAAAATACCATGACGCCAAAAGAAAAACAGTTGTTTGGGGAGATTCTGTACATTGACTACATGAGTAGCGAGGAATCAGAATTTGAAGATCAAGAAGACTTTGTCACTGGTGAAAAAGAAAAGAAACTGGTTTAAATATGTCACCAAGCAGCTAAGTTGGGAGAGGACAAGTCTAACGAGTGCTAAAGCACGGCTGGACCGTACGTACCGGAACAATTTGACTCCCCACGCAAGGGCAATGGCCAAACCGAGGAGTGTTGGGGGTGCGTCCGAGAGGCGTGCACCTGCAGGTCCACTTTGGGCTGTGAGGAAAGTCACCACCGAGTCATCGACAGTAGTCTGACAACAAAAGACAAACCCCCTTGTAGGGCTTTTTATGATGAACACTAGTCATTACTTTTTATCAATATTTATTTATTTATTTATTTATTATACATGTAGTGACTGTGGAATGCGTGAACACATGACATAAAAACGTGACCTAATTTGATATCAAACATGACATAAATCACCGAACATTAAATTTTGAAGTTTGACAGCACGTTATGCCAACTTTCACACCCGGAAATGTCAGCTTGAAATTACTTTGGTTGACATGCATGTTTTGCAATGATATCAATAATTTGTTTGAACGCTAAAATGTGTATGTTGCCAAAGTTTAATTTGCGTAACAGGCTGACCTAACATGTTATCTTTGGTACCAAATTAAATAATGTTCTTATGTGACTTGTTCACGCTTACATGTACATGCAAGCGACAGTATTTATTTAGCAGTAGTAAAACATTTGCACATTGTATACATACTTTAGATGTAGGCCTAGTTAAATTATGAGGTACATTTATAATTTGATAAGATAGATTGGTTGATAATGATAGGGGAAATTGTTCCTGTTAAATTGAGCAGTAACTCACAAGGTAATGAATGGCATTAAATGTGGAGTACATGCAACTTTGATTTTAATATTATATTCAGTGAATAAACGAAACTTGAAAAATATTGCCTAGTGTGTACATCACTTGATCATGGGTGGTACATCGAAACAATGTGGCTAATGTCTGACCAATTGAAGGGTTCGATGTTAAAAGGGTAGTTTGACAATATAATAATTATTATTGTCAATTGAAACTTATTAAAAATCGAGTTTCAGACAAATTTAAGTCCCATAAATGGAAGTTTAACCACATTCAATATTTAAGTTCTGTTTACCTAAATTAAACAGACTTAAAAGTGAGTTTCAATTTAGACAAGATTAAGTTGCGTTAAATGGCACTTAAAGATGCACAAATGTTTTGGGCACATTTAATGTGAACTTAAACCTATCTTAAGTTTTAGCCTTAAGATAGTATAAGCTCGCTAAACATGAACTTAAATTTACTAACCATAAGTTTAAGACATGATTAATCCATGTTTAAGAACACTTAATTATGTCTTTTCTCCTTGTGAAAGTGACAGTGACAGTCGGGAAAAGCGGCAAGAAACATGCAAGTCGTTTAAAATCTCAGTCCGAGAAGAAGAAATATCTAGTTAATCAGTTTGTGTATCATACCACGAAGGCAGGAGAGTAAAAACTTTAGAAAGTACTAGTTTTAAAAGATTGTCGAGGAGTTGAATGCAAAATTTCACAGCAACAACAGAGGTTTTCGGTTTCTACGTGATTGATATGTTGTGGTTCGCGAATAATTTGTCATGATTTTTGGTTTTCAAGTGGCGTACGCGTTTATCAAAATGAAAATTTAGCGGAGACAAAATTTGTAGTATATTTTGGTAGCGCCAAATAAATTTTGTGATTTGGTTACTCAAGAAAGTTTTATACGGGGAGGCTCCGCACCGAGGAACGAACCTTTACCCTTTTTGACAGAAAAGGTAACCCTTTCATATACCTTCCATAGAAAATGGTACCCCTTTCACATACCTACAGTTGAAACACTGCATCCCTTTTACGACTTTTACTAAACATTTCGTTTGAGTAGCCTCTTAAAATATTGGATGAATCAGCCGTTAGGTGCGTCTGTTCGAGATATTTTGAAAGGCCCTTTTAAACACCTAAATGACAGTTTTCGCTACCCTTTTCTATACTTCAACTCATGAAAGTCCTTACCCTTTTATATACCTCCAGCCTGAAAAAGCTACCCCTTTCGGGCGGAGCCTCCCCGTATAGTCCATCATAGGGAATACCTCTTCCCCGGGCTGAAGATATGTATCAGTATCAGTAGCCCTGATGAGTAGCTATTTAGCTAGTCTTTATATCGATCCTGAATTTATGAATCAGCCCTGGGCGTGGTTATGAGAGTAGAGGTGGCGTCCGCACACACTATACGTCAAGTGGCTAAGGTTGAAATCATTTTTAAGCCCTTAATATATTTGGGAATGGAGTGTAAAGTGTGACGTCATAAATTTTCAAATTATTTTTTATCTAGCCTCGAAATCCCATCATTAGATAAAGATTGCTGCTGTATGATAAGCCACAAAATTTCAACTTGTTAGCACGAATAGAGCAGAAGATATAGCGGTTCAAAGTTTGGTAACGTCCCATACAAACCTATCTAATTTTGTGCCTGTTCTAAACTGAAGGAACTTGTGATGAATATTATGGACTAGGACACGTGATTAAAATGTGATTTGATACTACTATTGATTTCGACATGTCCAGCATTCACACATGTAATCGAAATACATAGAGTTTAAATAAAACAGTGCAACTTAAGGCGGGGGTACACATGAATTTCAATGAATTTTAAGAGGGTTAAGAAGGGATAGAAGGAAAAACATTTTTTGGAACACCAACAGACAGTTGATATCCACGCGGGTGCTCTTGCGTGGTTATCAACTGTCTGTCAATTGTCAATCTACTAATTTTTAACTTCAAATTCTAATTTTAAAACTACATCAAATCTCAATATTTCTTATTTCCCTAAATTTTACAACTCCTTTGAGAAAAACTATTTCCTCCCAAATATACCCCAAAATCACCCAAAAATTTACAAAACACCCCATAACATAGATTAATGAGATGAGCATAGAGTTTTTGGATTGCTTGAAACGCGAACGAGATATTTCCAAAAAAGGGCATTCATGTGTACCCCCGCCTTAATTACTACAGAACTGACGCAAAATTAGAAGGGTTTGTATGGAGAAATTAAAACCTGAAGTGCCCACATCTCGGCCGCAAATTGCAATGGAGAGCTAATTTTTGGCAAGTGGACGTTTTATGGCATACTTCTTCTGAATAGCCGATCAAATTTCATAATTTCGCAAATTTAATTTCTGTGACGTCATGACTTAAGTACTCTTCTACATGGTCTTACTCAGTATTCCATAACAACACTTGTAGTTAGCAACCTCAAGGTTCATAAATGTTTTCTTTTTACAGTGTTCTCGGGTTGGTCCATACAGGACGTCCGTCAGTAGCCCTTTGCTACCAATCTTGACAATTACTGGTAACGGAAACATGACCCTGCTGTAGCCGTTTCGTAGATCAGGTTTCTCGAAAGTATGAGTTCGGTCGAACTCAGAGCATCCCCTGCCAACAAGCGCAAAGTGGATATATCCAGCGCCAATGAAAAAGCCATCTCTGAGTTAGATCAAAACATCAAAACGTCGAAAATAGACCAAGATGCATCCCCTGCCATCAAGCGCAACGTTGATGTTATTACCGCTGATGATGAAGCCATCGCTGTGTTGGACCAAAACATCAAAAAGTCGAAAATAGAGCAAGATGAGCCAGGTAAATCCAATTAACTGCAAAAAAGAAATATTGTGCAGTTGCACTGAACTTACTGTGCGAATCAAAAAGCGTGAACACTTTGATTTAACTTTGACATGATCAAACCGCAAGAAGAATAGTCAGGAAACTCAAATTTACACTTTGTTTCAGTTTGCAGAAACGTTTTGTGAAAATAGCAAATAAAATAAATACAGAAAAATAGTCCAATTTTTGGCAAAGGAAAATCCTAAGTTTAAAACAAAGTGTTAACGCTTTTCAGATTCGCACAATAAATAACTGAACAGTTGGAAATAAAGCCCATGCAGAGAAAAATTATGAGGCTATCATGAGCTATCATGAGATTCCCGTATGTACTGGTTTGTTTTTGTCAGAATACGCTTAGCTCAAAAATTAGGCACAGAAACTGGTAGAATCTTAGCGGAATGAATTTTGCAATTGCCTCAAGAGACGACTGGGGACGAGAGAGGTGACAGGCGGCAAATCAAACCCATTGTAAAGTCACGTGACTGTCGTCAAACAAACCCACCCGTACAGTCCCAACACGACGACTTAGTGGAGGGCTCACCACGCCCTCCACAAAAATGATATGTTAAGCCTCCCGCGTTACGTACTCAAAATAAAACATTCCTTTCGATTCGTATAGGATGTCTGAACTTCCCGGCTTCCCGTACATTTCACTTCCGGTTTCCGCCCTTTCCTTTGTGGCTAGCGCCTCTTTGTGCTTTTTCTATTGTGAAATGTTACACAATGTTGCGAAATGTTTTCCTATTTCTCCCTGTTTCCGCCACCTTGGGAATCGCGCTTCCCGTAGACTGGTGCTCCCCTCATCTAAACGGCGGCATGTGTTACCAGAACGAATGAGATATATTACGAATATCGAGCTCAGATAAAAGACAGAACGCTCGATTGAATTGATGCAAGAAATGAACCTTAGCATCAGAAAAATAATATCGCTCTTGAATATCTCCAAATGAAATAGCTTGTTGTAAGCTACATTAGTCTCTACCGAAATTGGACAAACAATAATATGACATCCGTGATCAGATCAAAACAAACAAATCTTGCAACAGAATGTAACCATGTAAACATGCCAGACCTCGCAAGACAACAAAATTAATTAATGCAAGATCTCACCGTCCTGCACGGAATATGCCATATACTCAGTCCATCCAGAGAGAACATTAAGAGAGCCAAAACTTGGCGTGCAATAGACTGCAAAACAGTCGTACTTTTGCGTTGGTCTGTCAAACAAATGCGCGCGGTCTTTGACAAAAGGTCTGGAGCGAGTGTGGAATTCTCACCTCACATGTGCGAGGCTCACGCGCTTCGCACGCCGAGGATCCACGCTTTCGGCGTCGCCTTGGACCAGCAATTTAGAGAAAAAACGACTATTTTGCAGTCTAGGCGTGCAATAGAAACTAGCCAAAGCAGCAAAGCATCTCAAATTACTGAGGTGTCAAACTCAACTCAAGCCGGGTGGAGCGGGGGGGGGGGGGGGGGGGGGGGGGGGGGGTACATCGAAATATTGGCTGACTTATATACTGTCTCCAAGAGAATGCCTTAAAGAACCCAAGCCAATTCTCAGGTATGTTTTAGATTAATGTTTAAAATGTGCGATTAAGCGAGGATTGAGAAAAATTTTGGAGTGATACCACATGATGAATTATGCCATAGAAAATGTCTACGTAATAAGAGTTTCTGTTATCGTGAATACCTCTCCCTTATTTTTGAATTGTTTCATTATGGTACATTTTGCTACAGCCATAAAAATTGTCATCCAGTGGATGAAAAATAGTTTTTCTGTCGTTAGAAAGTGTCCAAAGCTCTCTGTATGGTTTGGTTTGCGAACGCGAGGATAGTTTATAGTAGCGAATATCAGGGTTCAACTTTGAGCATTTTGAGTGTCGGAAAACGAAAACCGATTTTCTCATTTTTCTTAAAAGAAAACGGCTTCCGGCGGAAACAAACTACATCAGGTATCTTTCCTACCTAATGGGTATTTATGAGCAAAAAATGAAGGAAATCGATTTTTCAACTTCTGCCACTCAATGCTTCATTTTCCCTGACCTCGCGTCTTAAGGACTGAACAACTCAAAACCCATAAGCTATCACGCGGCACATACCTATAATATACAGCTTACATATGGGAGCCAGAAAGGAAACAAAACATAACCTCTTATCAGAATTTGCTAGAGTGAACACAGCCGAAGACTATATTCTACTTCAAAATCCTCCTCATAATACAACATATCTTGCCCGTTAGAAACACACTTGAAGCAAAGTAGGTCAGAAGACCGAATTCAATAGAGAACGGCCGAATGTACGAATGTCATGCTGTAAGAGTTCGAAGGAGTCGTGTAGGCCTGCCACACCTTATACTAAGTATTGAATGTATTTGCAGAAGAATGTCACTTTGAAAATACATTTAACGTGGTTTGAGTCACTATTATCGCACTGTCACGATGTCTGAGTGAATGTATATTTCGTACTGAATTATTTTATTTCGTCCTGTATTATTTTTTCCTATTTCACCCAGTTTTCGCCGCCACCTCTTCAGGATCTAAACAGCGTGCACTTGACAACAAACTAACACTGTTTGGAGAAGAACACTCAGACACAGCTGATAGTTGCCATTCACTTGGGGAAACACAACATGCACAAGGCGACTTTACCTCAGCTCTTCAGTCTCATCAGCGTGCACTTCACATCAGACTGAAAACTGTTTGGAGAAGAACACACAGACACAGCTGATAGTTACCATTCACTCGGGGCCACACAACATGGACAAGGCGACTTTACCTCAGCTCTTCAATCTACACAGCGTGCACTTGACATCAGACTGAAACTGTTTGAAGAAGAACACAAAGACACAGCTGATAGTTATCATTTACTCGGGGTGACACAACATGCACAAGGTGACTTTACCTTAGCTCTTCAGTCTAAACAGCGTGCACTTGGCAGCCTGTCTAAGTTTTATGCAGGATGCCCGAGGGTGTCACGCATCGTTTTGTTCCAATTCAGTGAAATGTACACCGACGCATAATGATCTGATTTTCTCAGATATTTCGTTTGCATGTCGGTGTCAATTCAGTACCTAATACGTTGTCCTATCCAGTTTTAATCCATCGCATCCACAGTTTTTAAATTTGGTGTCTAAAAAAATTGAAAATCAGAGTTTAAACAGGGTCAGGGTTTGAGCGGCCCGGCCGCACCTCCCTAACAGAGCGTCTGTCGAGTAACCCCCCACCCCCCCCCCCCCACCCACCCCACCCCACCCCGCCCCGCGTCGGTTTACCAAGCGGGTTAGCCTGCTGCATAAGACTCTGAGTCAACAAGCAGAATTAATTGGAATTCATAAAGCAAGCAAACGAGAATAAGAGCAATTTCGAGTTCAACAAGATGAAAAGGAAAGTTATAACAGTACTGTATGTCTCATTTTCAGTTAAACGGGTTGTTAGTTTCGCTTTCCGAAGCACAACGAAATGATGTCGGCTTCAGTCAAAAGCGTATTTTAAAAACATTCCCTGCATAGGGCGTGTCTGACTTATGACCTTGTACGTGCATGTTGTAACGCAGCATTTTGTATAGCAACATTATAGTTCGAGCTGTATACAGCGTGTACTTAGCTTGTTGGACTGTAAAAAACAAATTCCGAGTTCTAACTTCGATTTTAATCAGTGAAACAGTTTTGCCTGTTTGTCCACTATCAAGATTATTCACATTATAACTTGAATTTCAAGGTAAGTTTTACAGTTTGTTGAACTCTGATCGAAACGTATCTTAATATATGTCATATATTGATCGGAGCGTTGAAGATGATAATATTTCTTCACTCGATGCGGATCATGGTGTTTTTCTCGGTGTAGTGAGTCGCATGTTGTTTTTTTGTTGTTGTTTAGTAGACGATTTTATAGTCATTCTTGTATATGGTACCGCTTGATCAAGTGTATTAAGCGAAAAGTGGCGAATAATTCAATTGAATAACTGTTTGTCCGGGTTCATTTTATTGAGCACAGTTGCCTTGATTAATATTCAGATTTTCATTGAACGTAACGACGCCGTAATTTATATACTGATCACGAATAAACTGTAGGAAAACAGGGGCTAACTCAGAAATAGAGAAAGACAACATGGAAGGAGAATTACATTTTGTAATTGAATCTTTCTGAACGCTTTATAAAAGAACCGAAGCAGTTTATTCGATAAGTAAATAGAGGTTATTCAGCGGAAAGTTGTGTAATACGGCTGGGTATTTTTACGAGTCCGTTTTTATTTTTTCGAGCCTTTAGGCGAGAAAAATAAACACTGACGAGTAAAAATGCCCAGCCGTATTACACAACTTTCCGCTGAATAAATTGTTTATTATACGACATAATATATTTCCTAAAATATAGGCTTTCAACAGTGTTTTCCGTAGCGCGCGGTCAGGGGGACTGAGACCCGTGTAATACGGTCTCATATCTGCTCTCGTCTTTGTGCGTATTCGCACTCTAAAATGCCATGTCGTGTAATAAACCTATATATATGTAGCTACTACGCTACCGTCTTATTTGGCAGCTTCAAGATTCAACCGAGAACTGAGTATATATTAACCTGTATTCAGATATTCTCGTGCAATTAGCAATTACAGTACAGTAGATATTTTCTGGCAGGCATATTTATATATACCATGAACCTCGATCCCTTCCGATATCACATATGAATTCGTGACTACTGATAGTTTCGCAATCGAAACCGGAAAAAACTGTCAAATTTGCATCCGCGTGGGATGTTTTCGTAAACCGCGATTAATTAACAGTTATTCTCCGAGGACGCGCCGGATATGAGCTGATATATATAACCAACGAGGCGCTTCGCCGAGTTGGTTATAATCAGCTCATATCCGGCAAGTCCGAGAAGAATAACTGTTTTAGTAAATTTTCAAACACTCAAATAACCGGAAAATGAAAAAAAATTTATTTTCCGCTCCAAGAAAAATACATGCCTACAAATGAACAACAAATGCAACTGAACGAGCACTGAAGGAAGCCCGAAACAAACTTTGTTTACTAGAAGTCCCGAACTGAAACCAATACAAATCTGCACAGATTTAAACTGAATGAAAACAGAGGTAGACCTCTGATGAAAACCTGTTTACACTACAATTTTAAGCTTAATCCATTCAGTATTGTTACCTTGTATTTCGAAGAGGCTTGTCAATTCCATAAGCTTTCAAAATCAGCACAATAAATTTATCGGGAACGAGAAAGCATAAATATCGCAGTCGATCGTCAAGCGTTGGTGATGGTACAATCGAGGACCGCTTCACAGTGAAATTATCTTCGAGCATCACTCTTTTTCTTTCCATCCATGTAGATATTGACGTTTTCCTTTGCTTTTTACTTCAGTGAACGTGATTTTAACTGGCTCAGTTTCGCTGGTTTCAACACAATTGATTCTGTAGTCGTGCACGATTTGCTCGCCGTAAACAACCCGTTCAGCTGTTCATTCAACTTGTAAAATGAATATAATGTTAAGCTCCACAATTATTTCTGATCTTCCAATTTTAAGCTAAACCATTTGCACAATTTTCCAGAATATACGAAACTTTAGAAGACACAGAGCGAAGATTAAAATTCTGTTTTGCTCTCTTTTCATTCAACTTGCAAACGTACACCGCGCCAGCAGTTTTTGCCGCCGTTTTCATACAAATCATGCTTCATTTAGATTGAACTGAAAAATCACTCAGTCGATATATAAATTTTTAAAAAGTAATACCGAAGTTTAACATAAAGCTAGCGACGTTTTTAATCAAACAATTATTCCTTTCGCCCTTGTTGGATATACAAGTACAAGAAATTCATAATTTTTCCATATTTGGTCAACTTAAGGATAATGGCTGAGATCCATAGAGGAGGGAACCAATCAGAAAGCTAGAAAATCATTATCCAGAGGTACAAATTTACTAATTATATTTATATTGCAGTCTGCTATGGTAATTATCCCGCTAACTTTTCCTTGGAGATGAAACTTCAGTTATTTATATCACGATTCCTGGTGTACAAACTTATTTTGCCATCAGCTTCGAGATGTTGAAAAATCAACAGATTCCAAAAAGGTCACGTTATCCTCCAGGAATTATATTGCTTCCATTCTGCTTTTTCGAATTACTCATGAATGTTGGGTTAATGAAAACACCAGTTAATTCACGCTCCACATAGACTCGTGACATCCACAGGCTCTCTTCCAGGAGTCCATGATTTTTGTTAACATCAAAATTCATGTTTTGTGCATTCTGGATCCGTTAAATGCGCTCGGCTCTCTTCGCTCGCCAATTTTCTTTAGGAGCCTGATCTCAGACTATGTACTTACACGCACTAGTACGACTAGTACTGCTGTTTCAAGTAAAGCTTTCCTTAGCCTGCGTAGCTGGCGGTCCTTGGCGCGCGAAGTAACTTTTTAGCGGCGAAAACGAGCGGAGTCTGGGTCGGGGAACAAAGTGGGGGATTGCGGTGTGTTTATATACTAGAGTATAAGAGTTCCGTGATTGGGGGAAGCATGGTAACGGAGAATGCATGAATAAATTAGTTAGTTAAACGAGAAGCTTTCGTTGATCCCATGGGGAGCCAAGGTGCCGATTTGAAAGATAAATTTGTGTTCTGAAGTTAAAGACAATCCGATTTGTATTCAGACTTGCGACACTTTATTCCTAGTCAGAATAAAGGCACCCATGTCTGTATCTCTCCCTCCTCCCTCAATGTTGAGTAAAACACTGTGGTATCTCAAGTCAACATTGAAGAAGGGAAGGGGGAAATAAAGTGTCCCAACAATTGTGACGTGGGTTGTAGTCTCGTGACAACTGCTGTACGCATTGCTGACTTGGCCACCGGGGAAAGTGCCGAATAGCCTGCAGCGGACAAGACCCTGATTTTAAATACTACCTCTTGAAAGATACAAGTCAGGGTGTCATTGAGTTGTTTGAAAGAAGCTCTGTCGTGTTAAAAGGCCTTTTTTTTGTCACAGACAACTTGTGAAAAAAAAATTCATTTGTGCTCGTTGGCACTGTGCGCCATGTTTGTGGTGACCTAAAACAAAGGCGAAAGAGGATTTTTCAGGTCCCTTTGGAAGAAAATGAAGAAGTTATAGCTTCTCTTTAAAAATATGTGAACAGTAAACTATTCGATGGTTTAACATATAATAGGCGCGGATATTTTGCGAGTTGCGTAGTATTTTTCCGAGCCCCGAAGGGGGAGGAAAAATGCGAGCAATGAGCAAAATGTCCGCTCGTATTATATGTCAAACCATCGAATAAGGGATTCATTATTCTACTGCAAAATTTCCCGACTATTATGCTATTTTCCGTATTCGCTCTGTTCAACTAGTGAATACCGTCTCTTATTATATAGACACGAGTGTTTTACTGGAAAATAGACCACTCGTAAAATTCTTACGAAACAACATCCGGGACCCGAGTGGCGTATTTTCCATATCCTCACTAGTGAGGATATCGATGACGTCATTTCCCGCTTTGCATGGCTTTTTGTGCAAAACTGCCAAACTCGGGTTGAAAAATGGCGAGCGATGGATTCATGAAATTCACTGAAGCCGACATAAAATCGTTCACTGAGGAGTAGGAAAATGTTAACACGAAGAAGAAAACTTCATATGACTTAAAATTATTCAAGGAGTTCCTTGCAAGTGAAGACGAAAGGAGAGAAATTCGGAAAGTCAAGCCACCAAGCTGCAAGAGTTCGCGATAAAGTTTGTGCTTTTGTCTTTTGTCTATATAATAAAAAGAAAATTACACGGTGGCTTGAAGATATGAATTGTATTTTCTCGTGGTAAAAACAATATTTTACTCACTCGCTGCGCTCCTTCGTAAAATATTGTTTTTACCACTCGAAAATAAAATTCATATCTTCGCGCCGCCGTGTAATATCCTCTATATATTTTACGTGTTCTCTTGACCTTATATGGTGAAATGACGTAATAGTAGAATAATAAGTATCAGTAGCCCTGATGAGTAGCTATTTAGTCTTTATATCGATCCTGAATTGATGAATCAGTCCTGGGCGTGGCTATGAGAGTAGAGGTGGCGTCCGCACACACTATACGTCAAGTGGCTAGTATGGTTGAAATCATTTTTAAGCCCTTAATATATTTGGGAATGGAGTGGTAAAGTGTGACGTCATAAATTTTCAAATTATTTTTATCTAGCCTCGAAATCCCATCATTAGATAAAGATTGCTGCTGTATGATAAGCCACAACATTTCAACTAATGTTAGCACGCATATAACAGAAGATATAGCGGTTCAAAGTTTGGTACCGTCCCATACAAACCTCTATAATTTTGTGCCTGTTCTAAACTGGAGGAACTTGTGATGAATATTATGGACTAGGACACGTGCTTGACATTGTGATTTGATACTACTATTGATTGCGACATGTCCAGCATTCACACATGTGATCGAAATACATAGAGTTTAATAAAACAGTGCAATTTACTACAGAACTGACGCAAAATTAGAAGGGTTTGTATGGAGAAATTAAAACCTGAAATGTCCACATCTCAGCCGCAAATTGCAATGGAGAGCTATTTTTTGGCAAGTGGACGTTTTTATGCATGCTTCCTCCAAAAAGCTGATCAATTCAGGAGCCCGCTCCTGTCAAATTTCATAATTTCGCAAATTTAATTTTTGTGACGTCACGACTTTAGTACTCTTATCATGGTGTTACTCATTATCGCATAACAACCTCAAGGTTCATAAATGTTTTTCTTTTTCCAGTGTTCTCGTGTCGGTCCATACAGGAGTCCGTCAGTGGCCCTTTGCTACCAATCTTGACAATTACTGGTAAAGAAACATGGCCCTGCTGTAGCCGTTTCGTTTATCAGCTGGTTTCTCGAGAGTATGAGTTCAGACGAACTCAGAGCATCCTCTGCCATCAAGCGCGAAGTGAATGCTATTAGCGCTAATGAAGTGTTGGAACAAAACATCAAAACGTCTAAAACAGATCAAGATGAGCCAGGTAAATCCAATTAACTGCAAAAAATGAAACTCTAGTGCAGTTGCAACTTACTGTGCGAATCAAAAAAGCGTAAACACTTTGCAATTGATTTAATTTTTGACATGATCATACCGTAAGAAAAATAGTCACATCGAAAACGCAAATTTACACTTTGTTTTTGCAGAAAAGCTTTGAGAAAATAGCAATAAAATAAATACAGGGAAAAAAATAGACCATTTTTGGCAAAGGGAAATCCAAGTTTAAATCAAAGTGTTCACGCTTTTCAGATTCGCATAATAAATAACTGAACAGTTGGAAATAAAGCCAATGCAGAGAAAAATTATGAGGCTATCATGAGATTCCCGTATGAGATTCCCGTATGTACTGGTTTGTTTTTGTCAGAATACGCTTAGCTCATAAATTTGGCACAGAAACGAGTAGAAATCTTAGCCAAATGAATTTTGCAATTGACTCAAGAGACGACTGGGGACGAGAGAGGTGACAGGCGGCAATCAAACCCATTGTAAAGTCACGTGACTGTCGTCAAACAAACCCACTCGTACAGTCCCAACACGACGACTTAGTGGAGGGCTCACCACGCCCTCCACAAAAATGATATGTTAAGCCTCCCGCGTTACGTACTCAAAATAAAACATTCCTTTCGTATAGGATGTCTGAACTTCTCGGCTTCCCGTACATTTCACTTCCGGTTTCCACCCTTTCCTTTGTGGCTAGCGCCTCTTTGTGCTTTTTCTATTGCGAAATGTTACACAATGTTGCGAAATGTTTTCCTATTTCTCCCTGTTTCTGCCACCTTGGAATCGCGTTTCCCGTAGACTGGTGCTCCCCTCATCTAAACCGGCATGTGTTACCAGAACGAAGGAGGTCTATTACGAATATCGAGCTCAGATAAGAGACAGAACGCTCGATTGAACTGATGCAAGAAATGAGCCTTAGCATCAGAAAAATTAGGGGTACTCCCGTCAATTTAGGATAGGTGTGTGGCGCGACATTCTCGTCCCCAGAGGCCACAATCCTTTTGGTCAGCACCAAGAATCGAGTCTTCTGGCCGGTTCCAACACCGGAAGTCCGCGAATCTCGGACTTCCCATTCTCGTCCCCAGAGGCCACGATCCTTTTGGTCAGCACCAAGAATCGAGACCTCTGGCCGGAACCAATTTTTTGAACATGCGCAGAGTACTCGTTCTATATTCTCAGCCAATCAGATTTGTCAGATTTGACGGTTAGTCCGCGATTCGCGGACTTCCGGTGTTGGAAACCGGCCCAGAGGTCTCGATTCTTGGTGCTGACCAAAAGGATCGTGGCCTCTGGGGACGAGAATGCTGACAAATCTGATTGGCTGAGAATATAGAACGAGTACTCTGCGCATGTTCAACAGATTGGTTCCGGCCAGAGGTCTCGATTATTGGTGCTGACAAGAAGGATCCTGGCCTCTGGGGACGAGAATGGTGCCGCGAAGGTTCTAGAAAATCGACAATTTACTGGCACCCTTTTTAAGGCCGAATAACCCAGAATTGTGTGAACAGGTCGTTTTCACGGCAAAACTAATTAACGTCTTTTAATTAACAGGTAGTTAACAGGACCCTATCTTTTTCGTTTAGCTGGGCACAGCTGCAATTGATAGCTATTTAAGGACTGAACACCTCAAAACCCATCAGCTATCACCCGCCACATACCTACAATATACAGCTTACATATGGGAGCCAGAAAGGAAACAAAACATAATCTCTTATCAGAATTTGCTAGAGTAAACACAGCCGAAGACTTTATATTCTACTTCAAAATCCTCCTCATAATACAACATATCTTGCCCGTTAGGAACACACTTGAAGCAAAGTTGGTCAGAAGACCGAAATCAATAGAGAACGGCAAATGTACGAATGTCATGCTGTAGGAGTCGTATAGGCCTGTCACACCTTACACTAAGTATTGAATGTATTTGCAGAAGAATGTTACTTTGAAAATACATTTAACGTGGTTTGAGTCACTATTATAGCACTGTCACGATGTCTGAGTGAATGTATATTTCGTACTGAATTATTTTTCCTATTTCTCCCAGTTTCCGCCGCCACCTCTTCAGGATCTAAACAGCGTGCACTTGACAACAAACTAACACTGTTTGGAGAAGAACACTCAAACACAGCTGATAGTTACCATGAACTCGGGATCACACAACACGCACAAGGCGACTTTACCTCAGCTCTTCAGTCTACACAGCGTGCAGTTGACATCAAACTGAAACTGTTTGGAGAAGAACACTCAAACACAGCTGATAGTTACCATTCACTCGGGTTCACACAATATGCACAAGGCGACTTTACCTCAGCTCTTCATTCAGCACAGCGTGCACTTGACATCAGACTGAAACTGTTTGGAGAAGATCACTCAAGCACATCTGATAGTTACAATATCCTTGGGTGCACACAACATGCACAAGGCGACTTTACCTCAGCTCTTCAGTCTAAACAGCGTGAACTTGACATCAGACTGAAACTGTTTAAAAAGATCACGCAAGCACAGCTGGTAGTTACCATAGCCTTGGGATCACACAATATGCACAAGGTGACTTTACCTCAGCTCTTCAGTCTGCACAGCGTGCACTTGACATCAGACTGAAACTGTTTGGAGAAGAACACGCAAGTACAGCTGATAGTCACCATTTACTCGGGATCACACAACATGCACAAGGCGACTTTACCTCAGCTCTTCAGTCAGCACAGCGTGCACTTGACATGAGACTGAAACTGTTTGGAGAAGAACACGCAAGTACAGCTGATAGTTACCATAATCTCGGGGCCGCACAAAATGCACAACGCGACTTTACCTCAGCTCTTCAGTCTAAACAGCGTGCACTTGACATCAGACTGAAACTGTTTGGAGAAGAACACAAAGATACAGCTGATAGTTACCATTTTCTTGGATCACACAACATGCACACGGTGACTTTACCTCAGCTCTTCAGTCTCATCAGCGTGCAATTCACATCAGACTGAAACTGTTTGGAGAAGAACACTCAGACACAGCTGATAGTTACCATTTACTCGGGGTGACACAACATGCACAAGGTGACTTTACCTCAGCTCTTCAGTCTAGAGAGCGTGCATTTGACATCAGAATGAAACTGTTTGGAGAAGAACACTCACGCACAGCTGATAGTTACCATTTACTCGGGGTGACACAACATGCACAACGTGACTTTACCTCAGCTCTTCAGTTTTAAACGACGTGCGCGTGACATCAGACTGAAACTGTTTGGAGAGGAACACTCAAGCACAGCTGATAGTTACCATGAACTCGCGATCACACAACATGCACAAGGCGACTTTACCTCAGCTCTTCAGTGTCAACAGCGTGCACTTTGACATCAGACTGAAACTATTTGGAGAGGAAACACTCAAGCACAGCTGATAGTTACCATGAACTCGGGATCACACAACATGCACAAGGCGACTTTACTTCAGCTCTTCAGTCTAAAAAGGCGTGGCACTTGACATCAGACTGAAACTGTTTGGAGAGGAACACTCAAGCACAGCTGATAGTTACGTTTTTTCTCGGGATCACACAACATGCACAGGGTGACTTTACCTCAGCTCTTCAGTCTACACAGCGTGGAGTTGACATTAAACTGAAACTGTTTGGAGAGGAACACTCAAGCACAGCTGATAGTTACCATTCACTTGGGATCACACAACATGCACAAGGTGACTTTACCTCAGCTCTTCAGTCTAAACAACGTGCACTTGACATCAGACTGAAACTGTTTTGGAGAAGAACACTCAGACACAGCTGATAGTTACGATTCACTCGGGGTCACACAACATGCACAAGGCGACGTTACCTCAGCTCTTCAGTCTAAACAGCGTCCACTTGACATCAGACTGAAACTGTTTGGAGAGGAACACTCAAGCACAGCTGATAGTTACCATTCACTTGGGATCACACAACATGCACAAGGTGACTTTACCTCAGCTCTTCAGTCTAAACAACGTGCACTTGACATCAGACTGAAACTGTTTGGAGAAGAACACTCAGACACAGCTGATAGTTACGATTCACTCGGGGTCACACAACATGCACAAGGCGACGTTACCTCAGCTCTTCAGTCTAAACAGCGTGCACTTGACATCAGACTGAAAACTGTTTGGAGAAGAACACACAAGCACAGCTAATAGTTACCATTCACTCGGGGTCACACAACACGCAAAAGGTGACTTTACCTCAGCTCTTAAGTTTAAACGACGTGCGCGTGACATCACACTGAAACTGTTTGGAGAGGAACACTTAAGCACAGCTGATAGTTACCATGAACTCGGGATCACACAACATGCACAAGGCGACTTTACCTCAGCTCTTCAGTGTCAACAGCGTGCACTTGACATCAGACTGAAACTGTTTTGGAGAGGAACACTCAAGCACAGCTGATAGTTACCATGAACTCGGGATCACACAACATGCACAAGGCGACTTTACTTCAGCTCTTCAGTCTAAAAAGCGTGCACTTGACATCAGACTGAAACTGTTTGGAGAGGAACACTCAAGCACAGCTGATAGTTACGATTTTCTCGGGATCACACAACATGCACAAGGTGACTTTACCTCAGCTCTTCAGTCTACACAGCGTGGAGTTGACATTAAACTGAAAACTGTTTGGAGAAGAACACTCAAGCACAGCTGATAGTTACGATTTACTCGGGATCACACAACATGCACAAGGCGACTTTACCTCAGCTCTTCAGTCTACACAACGTGCACTTGACATCAGACTGAAACTGTTTGGAGAGGAACACTCAAGCACAGCTGATAGTTACCATTCACTCGGGATCACACAACATGCACAGGGCGACTTTATTCAGCTCTCCAGTCTAAAAAGCGTGCACTTGACATCAGACTGAAACTGTTTGGAGAGGAACACTCAAGCACAGCAGATAGTTTCGATTTTCTCGGGATCACACAACATGCACAAGGTGACTTTACCTCAGCTCTTCAGTCTACACAGCGTGCAGTTGACATTAAACTGAAACTGTTTGGAGAAGAACACTCAAGCACAGCTGATAGTTACCATGAACTCGGGATCACACAACATGCACAAGGCGACTTTACCTCGGCTCTTCAGTGTCAACAGCGTGCAGTTGACATTAACTGAAACTGTTTGGAGAAGAACACTCAAGCCACAGCTGATAGTTACGATTTACTCGGGATCACACAACATGCACAAGGCGACTTTACCTCAGGCTCTTCAGTCTACACGACGTGCACTTGACATCAGACTGAAACTGTTTGGAGAGGAACACTCAAGCACAGCTGATAGTTACCATTCACACGGGATCACACAACATGCACAGGGCGACTTTATTTCAGCTCTCCAGTCTAAAAAGCGTGCACTTGACATCAGACTGAAACTGTTTGGAGAGGAACACTCAAGCACAGCTGATAGTTACGATTCACTCGGGGTCACACAACATGCACAAAGCGACTTTACCTCAGCTCTTCAGTTTAAACGACGTGCGCGTGACATCACACTGAAACTGTTTGGAGAGGAACACTTAAGCACAGCTGATAGTTACCATGAACTCGGGATCACACAACATGCACAAGGCGACTTTACCTCAGCTCTTCAGTGTCAACAGCGTGCACTTGACATCAGACTGAAACTGTTTGGAGAGGAACACTCAAGCACAGCTGATAGTTACCATGAACTCGGGATCACACAACATGCACAAGGCGACTTTACTTCAGCTCTTCAGTCTAAAAAGCGTGCACTTGACATCAGACTGAAACTGTTTGGAGAGGAACACTCAAGCACAGCTGATAGTTACGATTTTCTCGGGATCACACAACATGCACAAGGTGACTTTACCTCAGCTCTTCAGTCTACACAGCGTGGAGTTGACATTAAACTGAAACTGTTTGGAGAAGAACACTCAAGCACAGCTGATAGTTACGATTTACTCGGGATCACACAACATGCACAAGGCGACTTTACCTCAGCTCTTCAGTCTACACAACGTGCACTTGACATCAGACTGAAACTGTTTGGAGAGGAACACTCAAGCACAGCTGATAGTTACCATTCACTCGGGATCACACAACATGCACAGGGCGACTTTATTTCAGCTCTCCAGTCTAAAAAGCGTGCACTTGACATCAGACTGAAACTGTTTGGAGAGGAACACTCAAGCACAGCAGATAGTTTCGATTTTCTCGGGATCACACAACATGCACAAGGTGACTTTACCTCAGCTCTTCAGTCTACACAGGCGTGCAGTTGACATTAAACTGAAACTGTTTGGAGAAGAACACTCAAGCACAGCTGATAGTTACCATGAACTCGGGATCACACAACATGCACAAGGCGACTTTACCTCGGCTCTTCAGTGTCAACAGCGTGCAGTTGACATTAAACTGAAACTGTTTGGAGAAGAACACTCAAGCACAGCTGATAGTTACGATTTACTCGGGATCACACAACATGCACAAGGCGACTTTACCTCAGCTCTTCAGTCTACACGACGTGCACTTGACATCAGACTGAAACTGTTTGGAGAGGAACACTCAAGCACAGCTGATAGTTACCATTCACACGGGATCACACAACATGCACAGGGCGACTTTATTTCAGCTCTCCAGTCTAAAAAGCGTGCACTTGACATCAGACTGAAAACTGTTTGGAGAGGAACACTCAAGCACAGCTGATAGTTACGATTCACTCGGGGTCACACAACATGCACAAAGCGACTTTACCTCAGCTCTTCAGTTTAAACGACGTGCGCGTGACATCAGACTGAAACTGTTTGGAGAAGAACACTCGAGCACAGCTGATAGTTACCATTCACTCAGGGATACACAACACGCACAAGGTGAATTTACCTCAGCTGTTCAGTCAGCCCATTTTTAAATTAGCGAGATGATAATTTAAGCCTTCTACGTGATGTTCTCCCTATTCAGACCGGGGTGGAGGGGGGGGGGGGGGGTGGGAAATGTGGCAAGTGTAACAATTTACTCGATGGTGGATATTTCTATCGTTTAGCGTGTGGACAAAAGTTGACATTTAAACGAGATTATCTGTCAAAGTGTACAGAAACCTACGAATATGGAAAGTAAAACACTTGTGTGTGGTGTAACTGTGCTGAAAAAAGCACTCCATTGCTACAACGTTTCAATACGATGCTTCAAGGACATGTGAATCAGCTACGATCTGTACGATCGTCGTATAGTTTATAGTCAGCTAGTACTCGGGTACGTTAGGATTTGTATTATAAACCACAATAGCATGAGTTGTACATGGTATCGTAATATTTCAAAATTGTCCAAATTGCCGGTATTATTTCAAACAAGAATTTTCGAAGAAAATATAACCGGGCTTTTTTTATCAAGCAAGTAAGCAGTTTTACCTGCTTTCTTGCTTGAAATCTATCAGATTAGTCACGGCAGTCACGCTGAAGCCTGATGTTTGCGTATAGTACCTACTGTCAATTTTCTTGCCTCTGAGCAGTCTTTGAAGATCATTCCTCAATATAAAGCCAAAGTTGAATAAGAGGAAAAAACACGACAACATAGGTACGAATCGTGTTGAACCATCAATCGCAGACGTTCCGCGTTGCACCATCATCATTCGCAGCTATTCTAGTCACAGTTCGACAAATTGCGTGAGTCAAAATGTGATATTGTAACGTAATGGTTGTTATTTATAAAGCTTCTGCATACAAGGAAGTGAAATGCTGCACCAACACGAAAAAGTAATGTATTTCACACTAAATAAACAGCAGAGTATTCATGTTCAAAATCAAAAGTAATAGCTTGATATTAAATTTGACCTAACGGCGACCCTGGTTTATCACAGACGTTGCGAAATCTCTTCAAGTCACAGTTAGACGTGACTCATGTGACCCCATGACGTAATCGTCCTTATTTATAAATCTGCATTTCTCAGCAAGTTTCTGTTTTTCTCAGAAAATATACGGAAAAGATATGTATTTCACACAAAATGAAAATTATTTAACAGGACAATATTCATAAAAAATCATTTAGGCAAAAGATGACCTTGGCGAAATGTAACGTAGCTTGATAAAAAAATTGATCTAATGGCGCTTCCAGTGTATGTGATGTACGTACGCACCTCACAGACAATCTCTTCAAGTAACGATTCGACTTGACCCTATGACGTAATCGTCCAAATATAAATCTGCACGTCTCAGCAAGTTTCTGTTTACATAAATCTGCGAGTCTGGGCAAGTTTCTGTTTCCTTTACGGAAAGAAATGTATTTCACACAAAACAAACAGGACAATATTATGACCCTGGCGAAATGTAACGTAGCCTTGATAAAAAATTTGATCTAATGGCGCTCCTAGTGTGTCCACCTAGTAGTGAGTACAATGATTTAATATTTTGACGAGTCAAACTCACCGACGTTGCGAAATCTGTACGCCGCTCCGATGTGTTTACGCGGTCCTAAATTAATATTTATTTGGACCAGTCCAACTTTCACATAGGCTCGATTTCCGCCGCTCTCTCGAGTCCGGGCTTCGTTCTTCCCGAGAAAATCTTTCACAAGGCGAATACATTCATATATATTCATACTCACCCCTAGCTCTCCTCCTAGCACTTTGGCGGAGTAGAGGTATAAGGTGAATCACGACAACAACAAAAAAACAGAAGCTATTTTACTAAACCGGGCTGGGCCCTAGGCCCACGCCCGGTTAATAACAGTTCAACTCACGCTATTACTCCGCGCAAGTCCTGGAAACTTGGGACTCCGTTTATATTAAAATATCAGTGAGGAAATACGTTTTGTCTGATGATTGAAACCTCAAATCTCATCTGGCTTGCCAAATTAAAACCTGCTTGGCTGAATTACTTTGTTAAAAGTAGCATCGGGGCATATATTTTTCTCATTGCAGAGGATGATAGTTCAACTATTACATCAAAGAGGGACTTGCCATTTCCCCATTCTCAGGCCGATGCTAAAGTAAGGAAGCTCATGACTTCAGACGTTGCAGGTAATATTTTCCTGTGATTAAGGACATCAAGGACAACATCTTTGACATGTTAAAGTAGTTGTGGCCAATTTGGCTGATAGGAGGGGCGCTTATTTGAGGATTTTACGGTATTTGTTTCAGACGAACCCATGCTCTCCTTGTTTTTTTTTTATAATTGAATCCTGTTCTATTTGTGGTAACCTTTTTTCTGGAACTAGTTGCTTGGCACACGCGTTGAAATCTGTATTATGTTGAAGATATAATTGAATTTATGTTTGCCCGCAATGTTATATATGCAATTTGTGAAACTTTTGTTATTCGGATCCGCACTAAAATCAGTCTCTTGTGGATCGTCATGGGATCACAAAAGTTCAGCCCTGTTCGGCTGGGTCAGAATTTGGATGGGTGTTGAAGGCTTCTCTACTAAGTAGCTAATTGTTTTTTCAGTCTGTGTTATACACCTTCTTAACAGGGTATACTGAAAATGACGTTAACACATTTAGGTTGGCCAGTTTAAAGTCGGGTTAGGCCACGGTTTTGTAAAACCCTGTCTAAACCTTGTTTAAATATCCCGCCCTGATAGACCATAGAAATTGGAACATTTTATGACGTAATTTCTACGGTCTATTTACCAAATATAAAACGTTTTCCGTGTTTCCATAGAGTTATGGTAACACGAAAACGTTTTCTATTGTTTTTATGAAATAAAAGCACGAATTTTCTGTTTCCATAGAGTTATGATAATCGGTTTTGAACCAATAAGAGCGCGCGTAGTATCTTATTTTTTTTAAAGAGTGTATACTGTACCAGGAAAAAAATACCGGATGTGACGTCATATTTCTTTGGATGATTCAGATATGAAAATGTTAGTAGTATTTCACCTGGGTGGTAGGGGAGGTGGAGGCATGGGGACGTTGGCTGCTGCAACATTAATAACTCGACACTATCCCTCCACGTCTCTGAGTTTATATTATGTAAATATAGCCATATTTCTCCCTTTTTAGTATCGTCTGTGGAAGACGTCGAGGATGTTGAATCATCAAGCGTCGTGACCAAAGAAGGTGGATCTGTAAGTGTGAAGGGTGTCAAACTGACATGCCCTACTGGGGCTGTGGACGATCCTGTGACCATCAAACTTAAATTAGAAGAACCTTACAAATACTGTGGTCTGATAGTTCACCATGGACTTGAAAACGATGTCATATTTGGTGCACCCGTAATCAATTGTCAACCAAATGGCCAGATGTTTAAAAAACATGTCAGGTTGACAGTTGCATTAGACAATGAGATTGGAAGATCTACCGGCGCCTTACTTGTCTTACATGGCGCACCAACCAGCGACGGTAAAATCTTTTGGGAGGATATCACTCATAACTCCCGGTTCGATTTAGAAAAGGAGGAGCTACAAGTAGAAATAAATCAATTTTCACTCTTCGCAGTGCTGTTGAGATTAACGAAATCAACGTGGGTTCAAACAAAAGAAATTTATAACGAGGCTTAACTTCGTGTCTTTCAAATATACATTGTCGATACTTTTCAAAAGCAATCACCAACCTTTACTTTACGACGAGCTCGCACTCGTGTTCATGAGCCAGGACATCTACCAGGAACAGTCATACAGAGAACACGAAGATTCTGCTTTGATGCAGCTCCAACGTAATGGCTTTGAAGAACTGGGTTCCAACGTTGGACAGGAACGTGGTTATATCTACAATCAGGAAAGCCTCACTGTTTCAATTCAACTGGGAGAAGGCTACAAACCGATCAACAGCCAGCAAGAAAGTATCACGGTGCACGTGCAGTCTTCAGTTTGGTGGAGTACTGGACATGTTATCATGGTAAAATTGCAGGGTTCTAGTGCTGATGCCAACAGTCCAAAAATCCTGCGTGGAAGGATTGCTGTTCAAGGCCAGCATGGACATGTTCTGGAAGACGACTTCTACCAGTCCGGTGAGCTTCCTTTTTTAAATTTTTGCCATAAATCCACGCATTAACATGAATTTTAGTTTACGCCGGTATAAAGCAGTGATTGAAGGTCTAGGACAATTGGCCTGTCAGTGGATCACCAAGGTAATGATTCCCATATTATTCATTATTTTATATGTTGCAATGTCTTAACTTTCAAGATAAAAATTAGTCAAACACTAGCCGTTATACAAAAATAGGCAGCCTACTTTATGTAGAGACTTCTAGACACAGAGAAAGGAAAAACCTACATGCATCAAAGTCTAGTACGTAATATATCAAACACGATAGACTGTGTTTCATTGGGATATCCAAACACCGAGAAGAGAGTTGAAAATACGACGCGCAGCGGAGTATTTTTGACGAAATTCGAGGTGTTTGGAAATCGGATGAAACACTGTCTCGCGTGTTTGATATATCTTCTCAATCGAAACTAAAACTAAGGAGTAAACGGATATTAAATAAAATCGTAAAAATCTATGCTAATTAAGAACGGGCATCCAAACCACCGACACGGTTATGATTTTCTTGTTTAAACTTGATGAATTAATAATGAGTTTGAGAAAATTATTCGTTATAGAACTACTAGAAAGGCTACAAAGGATGGCTCTTCGTGCAATTTTTAACAATATACATCAGCAGATTGGTATTCGGACTTGCTTCAGCAGGCAAAATTTCCCACTCTCAACAACAGAAGATATGCAAGATATAATGACAACTTACTACCCAAGACATCTGCCATTTAATTGTGGAAGGTAGCAAACCGAAAAGTGAAGGGTGGGTTGGGGGGTAGGACTTTTTTTCTGGGCATGTTATTTTTTTTCACAATCAGTTGGAGTGCAATATATTTTTTTCATCCTTCAAGGCTTTGCAAGATATTTTTTTTAGTAAAATTTATTATGCCATTTGTGACCCTTACACGGAAAACAGGTAAAAGGCGATGACACGGGCACGCTAATTTAAACATGCTAAACAAAATAAAAATATTTAACACGCTAGAGCCGTGTCACGTTGCACGGCTCATTAGAATTGTCTTTTGTTTCAAATCGCACGGTAAAAACAAAAGAGCGTGTTCATGGGTGATTACATGGCGAATTTCAGCCCGGGCTGAAATTCCAGCCCGGTTAGGGGGGCTGAGATTTCAGGCCCGGCTTCCGAAACAAATCCTCTTGAAATGAAGTTAGCGATTACATGGACAAGGTTTCAGCCTGGGTTGAAATTCAGCCCGGGCTGAAAATTCCAGCCCGGTTTCGGCCAAACGGGCTGAAAAAAACCATGTAATCGGAATGGAATTTTCAGCCCGGACTGAAAAGTGAACTTGGGCATGCGCAGTGATTGTGTTTTGGCTAAATTGTAGAATGCCCGGCAACGTATTTGCATGTCATTGAATAAGAATGGTCCTTTTGTTTTTATATACACGTGCAGCCGGTATGTAAATAAGTTGCCGGGTATTGTAAAATCGCTCCTGTGTTTTTAAACAAGATGGAAAAACAGGTTCCAGTGGAACAAGGGAGATAAAATCGAAAATCTTATTCGATGTGTCGCGAATTTCAAATCGAAAATGGAATATAACAACAGCTTCGTTCTTCAAACGTTCAGCCGATATGTAAATAAGTTGCCGGTTATTCAAATCGCCCCTCATTCTCTGATGACTCTACCCGCGTAATTTGAAATTTGGCGCCCGGGCTGAAATTTAAGCCCGGGCTGAAATCCGTCATGTAATCGCAACAAAATTCCAGCCCCGGGGCTGAAATTCGCCATGTAATCACCCCCTAACTGAAAGAAGTGTGTCAAGATTGGAAAACAAAAGCACCGAGCAAAATGACACGCCAGCGAGCAAAATGGCACGTTAGCCGTGTCGAAATGCACACTACCAGGAGCCACTACCCGGGAATCAATACATGTAACGGAATGTTTGGTTATCGAAATAAAAACAAACGGTTTAATTTGATTCCGTTCGATTTGGTTCCGAAATCGAACTCACAAAAACTTCTGTTTTTCCTATGGCTACAGTATTAGTTCTTCGTGAAGCGAGGCCGAAGGCCTCGCGTAGCGAGGTTTATAATGCTGTCCGTCAAGAGCTTACGCGGGATCAAATCTCATCTGGACTTTACGATCATGTTTGTGAAATTGTGGTTGACAGAAATGACGTCACAAGGCGCGCTCGTGTGGACTATTTTAACCTGATCTTCGGGATTGAGGGCGCGAGTTCAAATCTTACATGGTCCTTTTTTTTTTCTTCTTTTTTTTTCGGTTCGAATCCAGGTCGCTCTTTTTTTAACCCCCTTTTCTTTGCTTAATAACATTGACTTCGACGTAATCTTTGTACACGTAAATGTAGAAACAGGAACGGCTGCTGAAGAATAACAATTTTTACTCCAAGTTTGTTTATCGAACGAATTTAAGTTATATAAAAATAGTACGGGTCATTTGTGAAAAAAAACGGCTTTTTTAAATCCGTTATCAACAACAGGAAAGGAAAGACGACTCTTGAATTTCTCAAAGTACGATCGATCATCATATGGCTTAGTTTTCATTGTAGACGTGAAGACTTGTGCCTGAAAATAATTCGCCGATCCGATATTGCGAAGAAGATTTTACCTACAAAAGCGAGGTGGTTTCAGATCATTCGGACGGAAAAAGTGGGAAAACAGTACAGCGAGCGCTACAATTTATTACAGATATCGGGAGACGAGCGAACTCCAATCGAAACCAAAATCCGGTGGCGATTCTCAGAACCCTTGCAGCGATTCTTGGAAACCGGCCTTAGCTTGCAAATCAAATCGCGTGCCCGTTACTAGGCAACAAAAGCTTCGCGAGGACCTGCGAGTCACGTATTACTAGTTATATTTTAGCTGTGAAACTGAGTGTTTCGCCTGCTTTTACGTAAATAAAATTTCGTCGTCGGCGACGGTGCTGAACAAACTGAATGCGCAAGTAAATATTTACACATCATGGCTTCCGAAAATAAACTTGTTGTTAAAGTAGAATTATTTCGAATGGCAAAAATAATCGTTGCGTATCAAGTATTACCCATCGGACATGCTTGAAAATCAAAATTGATAAAATTTACGCGCCTCATCATCAAAAACAAAATAATTGAAATAAAAAAATAAAATAATAAATGCCGAATTAATGAGAACTAAAGCAATGCATGTGGTACAAATAAAATATAATTGTGCGTTGATATTACTCATGCGAGACATGCATCAAGCCATCGACAAATCGAGAATAACTTTCATCAATCGCGAACGGTTGCGTTACAGTGTATTCATTTCAAACTACCAAATTTAACTCGAATATTTAACCGTAGCTTAATACATTCGAATATCGAATGTTGATTGTATCTCTTTCCATCCCCATGAGACGAGGTGCTAGTAAATCTGGAAAAAGACGAAAAAGACCGATGGCTTTTCATTCAAACCAGACAGTTGACAGCTAACGACCGCAGCATAGTCACGAAACCCCCCTTGTCACGCTTGGCTTTTTCCACTTTGCAAATAATTCGTTATGTATTTTCTCCGTGTAGTTTTCTATGTTTCATTGCTATTGTCTGCTAACGCGAAGAGGAAATTTCAGAAACTTGCTATTGTGATCGAAAAAAAAATCATCTGACTCGAATTGCGACCGCCGTCCGCCGTCCGCCATCCGCCGTCCGCCATCCGCCGTCCGCCGTCCGTTTCCTCACTTTACAGAGTCCCCATTCTCGTATGTGGGCCTGCAAATGTTATTTTGAATTCAAAACTATACTGGTAAAGAGAAAATGTACTCGTTAAAGTTTTTTTTTTCTGGAACAAGATTCGCTGCCGAAACAAATGTTTCACACATGGATAAAACAATGAAGCTGTTCTTATCGCTACCGTGTCTTATCACACGTTTTATCTCGCACGCTAAGTGTGCCATCAAACACGCTACTTGAACAAAGCCGTGCCAAACAAACTACCGTGACTCTCTTGTTTTGCTTATTGATTATGCGCATATCCGTGTCATTTGGCTCGCTAAGCGTGCTGTGTCATCACACGCGTGTCCGTGTCATCACCTTTTTACCTCAAATCCTGTGGAGGGTCACATTTTATGTCGTGTTCTTTTGGGACCAACCCTAGTTTAACCTCAACCGGTTTTGGTTGTTCAACCGTTTCAATATTGAGTTCAGCCAAAACAACCGAAAACCTTTTTTTACCAACAGAGCAAGAAAAACCCAACCAACCTTTTATATAGTGATATGTGACAATTTCTAGGAATTAAATCTAATCATCGAACGGTCCCGTTGATACATTTATCGCAAAAGTCTCTGTATATGAAAAACCTGCAGCAATTTCCTGCTACAGGCGTGCTTTTTGTTTCGAATTGTGTAATACTGTACGTATACACCAGGGGCGTTCCTATAGGCATTTTCTGGTTGTAAGCCAGGGTGGGGCATAATTGAAAGGAGGGACAATATGGGCCCGACAGCGCCCACAAGGAGCGGCGAAGGCGCGACATGCTAAGGCGGTACGGGAGCGGGCCCCCCCGGAAAATTTTGCAAATTTAAGTACTCTGAGATGCAATCTGAACGCTTAAATTTGGCAAATGCCAGGATTCCATATTGAACAAGAAATAATGAAATATTTAATGATCATTGGTTGCAAACATATCTGAAATCTTGGTGGAACTCAAAGAAATCCTCAAAGAAATTCCAAAGCTAGTCGTCTGTTCTCAGTTTTCAAAATTCGCGAATCACGGCTTCTACATCAATGGGCATGTCTCTGTACGCATGCATCAGGGCAAGTGCTGAGAGTCGCTCTGTTTTCATCGTTGAAACGTACTTGTTCGTCTTCACTCAAAGTTAAAACAAAAATTATTATATCGTCCGAACGACTTGTAAGCCCGTGCTTATTTGCTTAAAGGCAGGTACGCGCCTGTACACAGTCTCATCGGTTGTCAATGCAGGATATTTTTTTTCTGGTTCCTTTGCAATGTTGGATACATATATATGTCCAAGAGAATAGTCTCTTGATATGTCTCATTCTAGATTCGACAAAACGTGCCTAAATAAATTGGCCATTTCTTACCATACCTGGTGAAGTGTTTTTTGCCCGTTTGAATTAATCGCGGGTTTCCATATATATATATTATTTTATTAAAGGGGGGTTTGAGCTCGATTGACATTCAAGGGGCACTATATATCACGGGATTTTTCTGCTTTTTTGGCCAAAACGGTGTTAAAGTTATGACTAGTATCTTCGCTCTGCCTCATCACAAAATGCACCTAGAACATAGACTAAAGGGAAATCAAAGACTTCCGTGAGCCAGCTCAGCAATGTAATTGGAAACTATGAACAAACTTAAGGTCAACACAATAAGCTACAATAACAGGCAAAAAGGCTTTGCAGCCAAAATATTGATTCAAATAAACACTTTATTTAGTTTATTTGTTTTCGGTTCAAAGCTATATAGTATACCAAATTACAAAAGTTTAAATTAAAAAGTTAAATATTATTTTTATTGGAATCAAATGATCAGTTGAACAATAATTTTTGTTATAAAGCAAATAACACCTAGACATAACAATTACCGACCGTCCTGTGGTAGCAGTTTTCCTTTCCTAGATCCTAAGTCTTGAAATCCATTTGAAGTGAAGGGCTTCAAACGCCAGAGTTCAGTTGAACGCTTCAATGAACGCTTTTTCGGCGGTCGAGCCTAAAATATGCCCTGATGGAACCGTTCTGTTATTCCCGGTGTTTTTGAAGTTGTATAAACCCCTTGATTCATCGGTCGGGCAGGGGTCCAAATGTGTTTCGATATATAAACCACAGATTTCCATTCGTGAAAGAAATCATTTCAATCCTCCAGTAGCATTTCTCAAACCGAGGAACGAAGGAATCGCAGAATCCGGGCGCAGAATGTATCCGTTTGTTGGCATCGGAACTCCAAAAAGGTCTATATTTTAAATGTGTAAAACGAGAGAAATACCGTCGCGTCCTGATAGAAACAGCCCGCCATTTTGTTTTTGCAATGAGGGCCGGCTACTACCCCGATCCCCTTGACCCCTAATGTCTACCAAATATTGCGCCCGCAATATTTTTTAGTGTTGTGATTTCCCAGGCCTTATACACTGGTCAGCGCAATTACCAAGAAAAGTTTACTAACTAACGAACAAATTTTCCCCACAACCACGAAGCTCATCAATCGCGTATGCGCTGATTGCTGAGCTAAAAAAGGAAAGATATCAAGTGAATTGTTGATGGGAGAACAAACCGTAATTAGTTTTAAGCGATTTTTCCAAGACACAATGGCAGAACTTATTCATGAGGTTGAGCCCGCGATATCTAATGGTCACCTGGCTTACCCATTGTGGCGGTTTTGGAGAGAGGGGAGGGTGGAGAGTTGGACGCAGAGGGTGGGGGTCGGTGGAGCAAAACGCCTATGAGAGGGGAGGGTCCGGAGGTTCGAGCGGCATCACTAGGATCGATCGAGATCGAGAAAGTAGTTATAAATGGCGCGTTTCAAGCTTCTTTCATTTGTTCACCTAGGTTTTCAACTAAAATAAATGAACAACAAATAGTAAAATTTCGTGTTTGGGTAATTTACCGCTTACAACTTGAATTTCAAATGGATTTTTCAAGGGTCTTGAAGAGTTAGGAGAACGGTGCAGGACGTTTGGAGCATTGACAATGATTCGCAGAGAGAGGGTTTATATTCTTTCAATAGCTCAAATATGTTCACAATTCCCCGCGGGGGGTACTCCCTCTAAGCTATATAGGTATGTGCCGCCCCAAAGGGTATGGTTTTTGAGCCGTTTTGGTCTGAAATAGGGTATGTTTTTGTGCACTCTGGTCTGGAATTTGGTTTGGCTTTTAGACGAAACTGTTTTTTTCCATTAACATCAGGGAATTTGAAGCCCTTTTCAAATGTTTGCGCAAATGGAACTCATTCCTGGGTAGCTGAAGTCATGTATTAGACACGTGTACTAATTTTATAGGTCTGAAATAGGGTATCGATTTTTGGGTCAGGTCTGAAATCGGGTATGGAAAATCACATATTTTGGTCTGAAATAGGGTAAGGGTTTCAAGAAGAGCAGGCCGCACATCCCCACCAAAAATTTCAGGGAGTACCCCCCCCCCCCCCCCCCGGGACAATTCCTAATCCTTCGAGAACACATTTGCATACCACGCCACGTCCTGAAGTCTGACCTTGTCACGTTTTTTCGCTGTCTTATTAAACAGGAGCAAATAAATTCAGTGGCGTCACGCTAGCGTTTAATACAAGATCAGTTGTACAGCAAAGGCTTACGTAGGTTTGTACGTGTTCGCGGGCGACTCTTGTGTTTTATAGATCAGTCATACACTCAGGTTAAATAAGGCAAAACAAAGGTAACTGTAGCATAAGAAAATATTACTAATCAAAATAAACTGATAAAAAAAAAATTCATTCAGTAGGTGGGTTCATACTTTCATAGTATGAGTAGACCTCAAGTGAGATCGCGTATGTTTATGCACTAGTCAATTGAAACCCCGGCCCCCCGACCCCCGGGACACAGCGGGGAAAGTAACATTTGTACAGTGTTAAATTTTGACTTATTCCTCGGTCATCGGGGAGATGATGACTGTTAAAATCCCGGCCGCCCATAAGGCCCGGGTGCTTTAAAATTCTCAATTTTGAGTCGTGGCATCATTAAATTAAACATTCTTCTTAACTTCAATAGATCGTTCCACTGTTTGAATAATTCTATTTCATCTGACGCACTTTCTATACAGTCAACCCTCGGGACGTAGTTTGCAATAGCGGAGTGTAAGAAACAAAGTGAAAGTCCTGTACCAAGAAATCGATGCGAAAATAAACATTCCGGAAGTCTTTGGAAATGCGTTTATACAAGTTCATGACGAAACAACAGACTGTAGTGATACATTAATAATACACTTGAAAAAATTCCTCCATTCTGATTGGCTAAGAGCAGTGCAGTTCAAGTGTAACATCAGGGCAAATTAAAAACGAAGAATTCTGAAGTCAGTACGAAGAACGACGAAGACCCCTAACGACTGCCGACGGTCATACGGGGTATGCCGAAGTTCAATCGAAGGCTTCCTAAGATCACCCGATGACTTTCGAAGATTGCCGAAGACTGACCGAAGTCTTACGAAGATTTCCGAGCTTTATACGAATACTACCGAAGTTTACCGAATATTTCCAAGATTTTCGAAGATCACCCGGAAGGTCTGCGAATACTTTCGGAAATTTTACGAAGGGCAAGGGCTCCTCTGTCTAAATAAACAAGGCACGCAAGGCGTATGGGAGTTATTTTGTATTATTATTTTATGGTCCACACTAAAACGATTGAAAACAGCACCAGCGTTTTCAAAAGTCTCCGTTTTCATCCAAGCGCACGAAAAACAACGGGCATTCAAAACGGTGTGTTTTTGAAATTTGTACCATCACATGCAATCTATTTTATTGTTCTTTTCCATTTGCATGGTTTGTGGTAGGGCATAAGAAGAAAGTAAATGTACGGGAGGGAACAGCGGTTATCCCGACTTCCGGTGCAGCGTTAAATCCCCGCCAAAATGCCCCGCTCATTGAAGACACGTGTTAAATTCCCGTGTTAAATTCCCCGTCTCCCCGTGGTTTAAATGCGCGTTAAATCCCCGGCCTCAACCCGTTAATTCCCCGTCCTGTCCCGGGGGGTCGGGGGCCGGGGTTTCAATTGACTAGTGCATTACTTACGCTGATAAGCGTTCATATTTAAAATTCTAAGTATACTTCAAGTGACAGAGACAAATCGAAATACGGGAAGCCGTAACATTCTGCTGGAGTTTCTTGACCTGGTGTATGGTTCTTTGGCTGTCGGGATAATTGTCTTTATACCCTGCAACTCCGTAGTGATTTTGTGAACAGATTTAGGGAGACGATGGAACGAGATAACTAGCAGTTAATTAATTGGATTCCAAGCATACCGAAAATAAATGGAATTTGAAACTCACAAGGAATAACGTCACGCTAGCGTTACAAGATCTGGTTTATCGTGCTATTGAAGCCGAGAAAGAAAATAAAATTATGTGTGGTACAACACGCTTCGTCTACGATAGAAGTTGTACGTCGTGAAGTTCGTTCCACCAATTCACCTAGTTTTATAGCTGGTGGCAGTTTTGTGCCCGGTGTATCTAATCGAACGAAATCGAACGGAATTTTAATCGAACTTAATCGAACTCAATCCATGGATTAAGTTCGATTAAGTTCGGTAATCAAACATAATCGAACTCACAAAAAAGTTGTAGGTCGATCGAACGCAATCGAACGTTCGATTTTCGAACACTCAATTAGCAAACGAAAAACACGTTATTTCGTATAATAATCCTGATGTTGTATACCGTTGGTTGCCTGTGTCTCCGTGATTAATTTGTTGCGTCTAACACAGTTGACTTTATAAATCTGAAAAAGGCCGCGGGTTAAATGTGTACGGTTGTGAGCTTGTTTCTGTTACTTTAGACAGTTTGGTTTTGTCAATAATAGAAAGCCACGAAAACCGAGTCTTTTCTGAAGGATTGGTTGCAGCTGTAAGAGAGCTATGTTTCAATTAGCGAAACGGCAGTCGAACATGTTATACAGTCGAACCCCTATTGAGCGTTCGCCTATTAAGCGGCCAACCCCGATTAAGCAGCCAGCTATCAAAGTCGCAATATCAGTATAACACTGTAAATAAAACCCCTATTAAGCGGCCAACCCCTATTAAGCAGCCACTTTCCATTTCCCCGAGGGTGGTCGCTTGCTGCCCAGGAAGACGAGCGCTGAATTGTGCACTTGTTAGTTTCAGTCCACCGAGATCTAAACCATCAGAAACATTTTGAACTCATGAATACAATGGACGGTTTAGAGGTCTTTAGAGCATTTGGTGGACAAATTTCACTCGGTTGGTTGATGGGCTGTAATCGAGAAATTAATTGATGCATATTAATGTATTCGTTCCCAAGTCGGCTCATAGAGCCTTTGATTCAAGTTGAGATCAAAAGCTCCTCATGGGTAACTCATGATAACACTCCTTTTATAGCTTCAGTACACTAGAATAGTATTTTTTAACAAAAACTGTACCATTATGTTTAGCTTTCTATTGATGTAAATATGTCTTTTGGCTTTTGACTTTTCGAAGTGATGCTCATGATTGTGCCCCTTTAAAGTGATCAAGTTAATGGACAATTAATTCTCGACTCCTCTTAACCAGCCCCCCGCCCCCTATAAGTTTTGTCTTCACTCGGCTCGATTCTATTCTCAATTCAACTCTAACACTGAAAAAAATCGCCATAGTATATTGCAATAATTAGGCGGCATTACTGGAAGTTCTGTTGTCTCTGCAAACGTTTGCCGGTGGACATAAATCTAGCTGTATATATACATAACTAGTAGTAACCATGATTTGGCGTAACTTCCCCTCTTATCACTCATATTTACTTTTACGAACTCATTGTCAACTACAAATGCTCCAGGCTCATTTAATTTGCAATCTTTCTTTAAACTAAATTGTTTTCTTCAAAGAGAACCTGTTTTTTTTTTTTACATGCATGTTGCGCTGAAATCTTGCCAGACGGCCCGACACGTATAACACAACATCGCATGTTTTTTCGCTTTCAGCAGTAGCCAAAGAAATATTTTGTGGAAACCCCCAGCTTTTCATATCAGAACATAACTTATATTTATTTCATGTGGCAAGCGAAAAGTTATCGTGTCAAAATCTGAGAGATCAATTATTTATCGTACGTGTTTTTACAAAAGAACATATTTCCGGTTCTTTAGTTATGTAATCAAACTTTAGTCACGTTCCAATAAACTTTACTACAAATATTATTTTCTTCATTCCAAATCCTGTATAGACGGGCTTCTTTTAGCTTTGTTTGTTCTCGTACACAACGTAAAAATATGAAAAGCAGCTACGAACGCTTTGATTTAGGACACTGGGTCAGCCATCGTGGCTTTAACTTCAAGTCCGATATGCTTTGACAGATAATGCAAAATTGATTTCAATTGAATACATGCAAAGCTTAGCATACCAGCCGTAATACTTAACGATAACATACGTGGTCTTCGATCATTTCACAAGTGACGATATGGCGTAACTTTCTCCCCCTATGATCTCCTATGACTCGTATTAAACGCATTGTCATCTACAAACAAACATCCTTTTTGTCTTAGTTTCTCAGTGAATATTAACTGACAAAATATAAAGTTAAACAATACTGTAACAATATTGTGTCATTAGTCATTAAGGTATTGACATGTTTCCTTTTGCTGCGCATGTGTAACAAACACAGAGTTCACATTCCAATCATACCAGTTGGAAGTCCAAAAGAATGTTCATATCTAGCTTCAATGTCTCGTTTAAGAACGTGCCGCTGGCCGCTCTCAAGATTAGTCTGCGGGCTCGCTTTTGCTCGCCCGTCGCCCGCAATTACTTATTTATCGATTTAATCTACCCACCTACCCACCTAACCTACTTACTTACTTACTTACTTACTTACTTACTTACTCAGATCTGTGTGCCTACGTGAGACGCATTTTAGGGGTAGAGAGGGTCATTTTCAACCTTAAACTCGTGGCTCAAAAGCTTGGGCTGTCTGAAGAAATATTGAATCAAGTTGTCACAGATCATTGGCAAAGCGAGGCGGAACAATTGAAAAGGGTTTTGAAAAGCTGGTTGGAGAGGCAGGCAAACACAGCAGATTGTGCCATGCTCAGAAAAGCCCTCGAAGGGTTAGAACCTGAAGGTATGGAAAATACTTTTCGTGAGGATTTCGTATCTTTAAAGTATTATATTCAGGGAGGCGGCGTGGCCGAGTGGTTTAGGGCGCTGGATTTGAAATCTGGAGGTCCCTGGTTCAAATCTTCCATCTTGCCACTAGCTGGATTTGCTCTCGGTAGTCCCGAGTTCAACTCCTCGGCTACGCTTTGTAAATAGCCAACTGGACAGCCTCCCACCAGTTGGGATTTTTAACAAGTTTATGTTCTATTTACAATATTTGTTTGTTCATTTACAGTGTCCACAATTAGTACAGCAGTGCTAAATCCTCTGACACTCAAATAAAGTTGTTGTTGTTGTTGTTGTTGTTTTTTCAGTGGCGGATCCAGGGGAGGACCACGGGGTACAGACTCTCCCCCCACCACTAACCTGAGCTCTCGCTTGCTTTATTTTTACTGATTTCCAAGTAATTTAAACAGTTTTGAAACTAAAATGTAACAACTGAAGGATCGCAATATGACTATTATCTGGTAATTGTGCTGCAGTCGTGTCTCCTATTATTAACCGGGCGTGGGCCTGGGGCCCAGCCCGGTTAATAAAATAGCTTCTGTTTTTTTTTGTCGTCGATCACTTATACCTCTACCCCTGCTCTACTCCGCCAAAGTGCTAGGAGGAGAGCTAGGGGTGAGTATGAATATATATGAATGTATTCGCCTTGTGAAATATTTTCTCGGGGAAGAACGAAGCCCGGACTCGAGAGAGCGGCGGAAATCGAGCCTATGTGAAAGTTGGACTGGTCCAAATAGATATTAATTTAGGACCGCGTAAACACATCGGAGCGGCGTACAGATTTCGCAACGTCGCGTGAGTTTGACTCGTTAAAATATTAAATCATTGTACTCACTACTAGGTGGACACACTAGGAGCGCCATTAGATCAATTTTTTTTTTATCAAGGCTACGTTACATTTCGCCAGGGTCATAATATTGTCCTGTTTGTTTTGTGTGAAATACATTTCTTTTCCGTAAAGGAAAACAGAAACTTGCCCAGACTCGCAGATTTATGTAAACAGAAACTTGCTGAGACGTGCAGATTTATATTTGGACGATTACGTCATAGGGTCACGTCGAATCGTGACTTGAAGAGATTGTCTGTGAGGTGCGTACGTACATCACATACACTAGAAGCGCCATTAGATCAAATTTTTTATCAAGGCTACGTTACATTTCGCCAGGGTCATAATATTGTCCTGTTTGTTTTGTGTGAAATACATTTCTTTTCCGAAAAGGAAAACAGAAACTTGCCCAGACTCGCAGATTTATGTAAACAGAAACTTGCTGAGACGTGCAGATTTATATTTGGACGATTACGTCATAGGGTCACGTCGAATCGTGACTTGAAGAGATTGTCTGTGAGGTGCGTACGTACATCACATGCACTGGAAGCGCCATTAGATCAATTTTTGAGCTATTTTTTTCAAAAAAAATAGCTTCTTAGCTGTCGTATTGGACGATGTAGCGAGGTATGTATGTTTGTCCCACCAATCAAAATCGGACTACCATCAACAACACTTAGTTCAACAACCAATGAAATTGCCGTTTGTAAAGCTGCATCAGAAGAAGAGCAATTTTCGGACTGCCATCTTTGTTTGTGTGTAAAGACCGGCGTATAACTATAACTAAGACATCGATCCCTTCGAGAAGATGAAGGCAACCTAAGCTGGTAATTAGCGCCAGAAAAGGAAAACCTATTTGAAAGTATCAATGGACGCCGATTCAGCACGCAGTAAGAAACGAAGGAACAAACATAAAGAAGAAGAAATAGGGGTGTTACGAAAACTACGACCCTCGAAAACTAAGACCTAGTATCCTTTGTATTGTTACTGTTTATATGTTCATTCATGAGATTTTACCAGAAGTCTCTATTATTTTCCCCGGTTGAGAATTCCACGCTAAAGTAACCTGTACTTCGAATATTCGAGGATTTGGTGACGAATCATGCCAAACAGAATTTGATTTTTGCTAAACACGCGCTATTGCGATGTTTTGCTGTTGAGTGCAGACATTTTCACGTGAAGTGGTAAATTCGTGAGCAGATACTAGTATTTTGAAGAGAAAAGTTGAAATATGCTTACGCAAGTTCTCTTGTCTTCTTGTTAATAGTTGACTTTCGGTAAATCTTCTTGGGTTGATTTTATTCACAGAACTTTTTACGTTTTATGATCTGCAATGTTAACCATTTAATTTCGGTAAAACAGAAATGTATGTAATGTGATACTTTTGGTTGTAATGCAGGCGTGTGTAACCTGATAATTTTGTTTTTCATGCAAAGGATGTAACCTGATACTTTTGTTTTTCGTACGCTCGTGATAATTGAATTAGTTCGTGTTTCTCAGTTGGATAAATATCTGCGTGTTGAATAAAATAAAATCTTTTCTCTTCGATTTTATCACAAGGATTTTCAATATATGGTATTTATTTCCAGTTTGGTACAAATTTGCTGCAGTAGAAATATGGATATCGAAAACAAAATATAATTTGAACACTTGTTTTCAAATGTAAATTTAATTTAATTACTTGTAGCTTAGAGCCTAAATTTGAATAAAAATGATGTTTTTCTTTGGATTGAAATCAAGAAATTGTTTTCCTTCAAGGTACTGTGACAATTTGCAGTTCTTGGTGTTCTGCTATGTGAATTGTCATTAAATTTTAGCATTTTGTATTTGATTAATGAATGCATTACAACATGTCAGGGTCAAAGGGTCATCAATCAAATTTACATGAATATTTTACGCAGACCTTTAATTATTATACGATGATAAGGAGTACAATTTACTATTTAAAACAACACATTGTACTGGCACAAATATTTCTTGATGAACCACAACACAAATGGTTAATGTTTTAATACCTAAATATAATACTTTTGTTGACACTTGTCATGTGTAACGCAGGTTTGTTCAATTGTCACGCATTCGTTAATTTCCAACTGTTTCTTTGCCTGTTTCTTTCCAATAGTTGACTACTATAAAATAAACCCAGGGTGGGGTAGGCTCAGTCTCCAGCTGTGGGTGTTTCGGTGTGCCCGCGATCCTCTCCACCTGGATCGCGGACTGGGGGAGCATGGGTAGCGGACTGCTCTGACATTCAACCCTTGGAGTCTTTGAGTTTGACCAGTCAGTAACAAATGTAACTTTTCAAAATGTTTGGAAAATATTCTTTATCTCAAAACACCAATGCAGTCCAATCTCTCATGTTACGCTTTTAACATCCAAGAACTGCATTATTTTCTAATCGACGACACCAAACGTTATTTTCAATTTTAAAACTTAAGGTTACCGTGTACCTTCAGGGTGTCTCAAGTCTAAAAAATGTAGCGTGTCCGGATTTTTTGGACCAATTCTGTCCTTTGAAGGTATATGGTAACCTTAAACCACCCAAGTAAAATTAATAAAATATAAAAAACGTTTGAATATTCTCTGACTGGAAACATTCGATCGTCCATTGAATATAATCAGTGTCCAGCACAAAATTGTTTGCCGGGAAAACAAGCCACAGTGCTTGATTTTGGATAACTTAAAATACACTAGTGTTGTTGTATACTAAAGCATAGTTAGTAGAGGGGACATTGATCTACAGTTTCCAATCCAATCTTTTCATGATCCATAACACCATTTTTTACCACTCCAAAAAATAGCTCTTGCACGCATTGCGTGCCTATGTTTTTATCAAGGCTACGTTAGATTTCGCCAGGGTCATCCTTTGCCTAAATGATATTTTATGAATATTGTCCTGTTAAATAATTGTCATTTTGTGTGAAATACATATCTTTTCCGTATATTTTCTGAGAAAAACAGAAACTTGCTGAGAAATGCAGATTTATAAATAAGGACGATTACGTCATGGGGTCACATGAGTCAACGTCTGTGATAAACCAGGGTCGCCGTTAGGTCAAATTTCATATCAAGCTATTACTTTTGATTTGAACATGAATACTCTGCTGTTTATTTAGTGTGAAATACATTACTTTTTCGTGTTGGTGCAGCAATTCACTTCCTTGTATGCAGAAGATTTATAAATAACAACCATTACGTTACAATATCACATTTTGACTCACGCAATTTGTCGAACTGTGACTAGAATAGCTGCGAATGATGATGGTGCAACGCGGAACGTCTGCGATTGATGGTTCAACACCGATTCGTACCTATGTTGTCGTGTTTTTTCCTCTTATTCAACTTTGGCTTTATATTGAGGAATGATCTTCAAAGACTGCTCAGAGGCAAGAAAATTGACAGTAGGCACTATACGCAAACATCAGACTTCAGCGTGACTGCCGTGACTAATCTGATAGATTTCAAGCAAGAAAGCAGGTAAAACGGCTTGCTTGCTTGATAAAAAAGCCCGGTTATATTTTCTTCGAAAATTCTTGTTAACAATTATTGGATGACGTTTTTGCGATATCCAGAATAATCAAAGTCGAGGTAAGAGTTATCAGCCGAAGCCAAAGGCTGAGGCTGATAACTCTTACCGAGACCTTGATTATTCTGGATATCACAAAAACCGAATCTAATAATTGTTTTATTATACATTCAACGAAAAAAAATGCTTCTGCCACCGATGTTGTTTACTTTTAAGCGGCAAGCAACGCAAAGCGCGTGAACTTGAAATGATTACCCGTGATCACCCGTGATCCTCTCGCGAACTTGACGTGATTATTGTATAATCCGTAGGTAGATGACGTAGATGCTTTCAAAGGCGCTGATTTCGAAAATTAACTGTACGCTTTCGGCCAATCAGAAAATAGATAGTGAGTTGAATGTATAATAATTTACCTACACGGTCGTCACTTCTTCCGGGGTTAATGCAAGTAACTTAGCGCTTTTGGAAACAGCGTGCACAGAGTTTGCCATGGCCAGAAATCTTATCAAGTGTGTTTTATTTGCTGACGTGTTGACGTAGGGGCATCAATTTGGCGCCACGTAACCGACGCCCCTACGCGTCGCGTAATTGACGCGTTGGCGCAAGTCCAGAGCTGTGTCCAGTATGAATATAATTTCATCTGTCATGCCGAGAATGACGGTAACTGTTGAAATAAATAAAAAATACCGTTAGCCGCGATGGAGGGTTCAACTGAAGTAGCCTGTTCCAGGCGTTCGGATAGTGAGGGAGCGACGCGAGAAGACGCGCGAAGCGCGAAGAACGGCGAGGAAAAAAAGGCGAGGGGTTGGGGAGAGGGTGCCCACTCTTCGCGCTTCGCGCGTCTTTTCGCGTCGCTCCCCCACTATCCGAACGCCTGGAACAGGCTAAACTGAAGTTATTAGCTGAAAATTAATCAATGCCTACAGTATGTATTGTGTGCAAGTTTGGACCCCCTCTATCGAAACATCGTGAATCCGCTCCTGATATTTGGCTGAAAACTCTCACTAAAAGTAAACTGTGACGCATAAACCGTGTTGATGTGTTTTACGAGAAGTATGCAACATCCAGTTGGATGTTCAGTGTTGCTATGTACTGCGTGTTGCTATGTGTTATCGCTATTTCAGCCACTATTACGATTATATTATAATGATGTTTTCATTGTCGCTAACGTTGTTACTGTTGTCGTTGTTCTTTGTTGCGCCGATTGCATCCTAAAAGAAACCCTTCATAGGCAGTCCAAATGCTGAACAATGATATTGCAATTCTACATTCCCAAAGTCGACATCTATTCCATTTCTCGTACTCAGAATACAAAGTGAAAGAAAGAGGACAACTGCACGTCGGAAATTTGAGAGAACTGGCGGTGACCATCAAAGGTTTGCAGCACAACGATCCTCACATGATGAAGCACTTGGGCCGTAAAATTAAAACACTCTGCAATTCGGTTTTGAGAGACTGTTGCATTGAGATGGCAACCTCCGAAATGGGTTTTGACTTGACAACGGAAAACTACGCAACTTTTCTTGTGTTCCACAAACGAATATCCGAAGACGTTGAGAAAAAATACAAGAAGATGCACTCACCATCTACTGAAGATTCCAGTACACGAGATATTTTCCTCATGATTGTTCCTCAACTTATTCAAACCATCAAAGAAATCTTTCGAGATGAGAGAATTCCACAAGCGCAAAGTGGATTGAGAGGGATAGCCGATAAAGCAATCATCGACAAAATCGCGTCAGATATTCAAGAGGCTGCACAAATCAAAAACATATCTAGGCTTTTGTGTGAAGTGTGTAAGATTCTTGAAAATTTATGTCTCAACAACAATGACAACCGATCCACAGACGAGATACTTGAATGGGGCGGCTCCAATTCGATTATTATAATGCTGCAGTTCCTGCAGAATTTCTTCCAATGCTTTGAAGCACAAAGATTGTACATGAGATTGCGCGTGTTCTCGTGGTCTATACGAGAGATCCATTCAAACCCCACTGCTTTTGAAGGAAGCTTCCTGCGTGATTTCCACAACGTTGCATTAAGTCTGTTACAGTTTGCAAAGTTTGATCCATCACAACTTGTGAGATTTGAACTGATTATCCCAACTAATTCATCCAACACTCAAGATAACGGTGTATTAAAGTACGACAAGTTAAATGAAACCTATTCCCAGCAGTTCTGGATCAGAAAAGAGTCTGAAGACGAGTTACACCTGAAAGCAATTGCACATGTTCATATGAGGGGGCATATTCGCAGCATTGGAGCTCGCCGAAACGTGCGCTGCACAGAAGTAGGAACAGTTGTTAGACTACGCCTGAGTCACAAATGGGGATCAGAGACAATTGATCTTGAAGATTTTGTGACTCTTGCTGATCCAACCGCAAGAGGCACTTGTGTCCCGGATCCGGAAATAGCAGGTTGGCGAGTTATTATTAAGGGAATAGTAAACGCGCCCGAGTGCATTGTTGAGTTATATAAGCACGCGGGAATTTTTAAGAACACGAGAGAAGTGCGTAGAGAAGCACGAGGCGTAGCCGATCGAGTGCTTCTCCCACTTCTCGAGTGTTCTTAAAAATCCCAAGTGCCTATATAACTCAACAATACACGAGGGGTAAGTTTACTATTTCCTTTATAAAATGTTCATGGAATTGCGCGCGCTTGTAGGCGGAGTGCCGATAAAGCACGCGTGTGACGTAGGGCGCGTGCTTTATCGAGTTATAATGAACTCGAATTGACCAATCAGAGCGCGCGTTATATGACCAAAATTTTATAATTAACAAATAAAGAAGCCAAAACCATGTATTATACTGTCATAAAACACGACGGGAATTTGAGAACACGAGAGAAATTTAGAAAACACGAGCCGCAGGCGAGTGTTTTCTATATTTCTCAAGTGTTCTCAAATTCCCGGAGTGTTTTATGACAGTATAATACATGGTTTTGGCTTCTTTATGTGCTTTAAAATATAGATTTACGCGCGCGAAACGATAAAACACGCTTTTTTATGATTTATACTCTGATAAAACATGGTTTTTAACCAATCAGAGCGCGCGAAATTTTCAGTCTATATTTTAATGTAATATATACCTTATTATAGGAAATTAACGCTCCATTAACGCGAATTTGAAAAATTCACGTTAATTTCATGGAGCGTTAATTTTTGTGAGCGTTAATTTCCGCGACATTAATTAAGTGGAGCGTTAATTTCCACGACCTTAATTTCTATTATTATAACCCCAAATTCTGGATCCTGTGCAGACACATTTGACAACTAGGAAACTCTATTTTCTGCACTGTATTTCAATCTTTTACAATGTAAAAGACTAAAGCCTTGATTACAATATTTCTAGTTCACCCTCGCTTGCAGAAGAGCAGTTCTCGACATCTGCGTTTTACTATTTCGGCCAAAATATATTTATTTATTTGCGTTAATCGCGTTAATTTCCTTCATTGTGGAATTTTACCTCCTTTTTCGCGTTAATTTCCTTTATTTGGAAGTAATTGTCCATCCAATTCGCGTTAATTTAAGTCGCGTTAATTTCAAATACCTTAATTAACACGAGCGTTAATTTCCTATAATAAGGTAGTTGTTGAAAGAAATTATTGGACAAGGTGCCTTCCAGAAAGCCAGTTGATACCAAGTTTTAGTTTTTCCTATGGCAACCCAATGATGCTAATGTTTCAGTAAGGCCAAGATAAACACCTCGCATCTGGCCTATGTAAACAGACGTCTCTTAGCTTTGTGCGCTCAATTCTTCGCCAGCTCGAGAGACGGGGGCCATTAGGAATGAATACCTAGCTCTACCAATAACAAGCGACTCGACTGCTGGTAATTACAATAGCAGTAGCAGTTTTGTGATGGATCCTTCAGATGCGCAGTTGATACAGAGACATGCCGAGTGTACATCAACCGCGCGGGCATGTTATAGTTCTTCCTAGAAAGACAAACTTTATAAGATGAAAAGGTATTAGGGCTGAATGCACACACATGACGGGTTTTTTCTTTATAAATTGTGATCATATAACGCGTTCTGATTGGTTGTGTAGTCGTTTTGCACGAGGCTGTGTAACACGGTTATTTTTTTTATTTTTTTTTTAAATGAACTTTATTAACACATTTTAACATCACCACATACAAACAGTACATAATAGCACTAACACTACTTACAACGTTAAGGAATTAATACAGAGCATAATGAAAACAAAATAATAATAACTAATTAAAGAAAAAAAAAACATCTAAATATAATATATAGAAACAACGGTTATGACGTATCGTAATTTGGACCCCGGATCGAGCGGTCCGGGTTTGAGCGCTGGCCGGGGTCATTGGGTTGGGCAAGACACTTAACTCTCATAGTGCCTCTCTCTACCCAGGAGTATAACAAATGGGTACCAGCAACATAATGCTGGGGGTAACCTGTGATGGACTAGCATCCCATCCTTTAGAGTAGCAATACTCCTAGTCGGCTTTATGCTACGGCAGTGTGGTCCAGTTTGGCCCATGCGCCACGTACGGCTTTAACTTACCTTTTCCAAAAGGTATGAACAACAGCAAGGTGATAGTGAAATGTCATAATAATATTTTGGCATTGTTTTTCTTTTTCTAGGTACATCAGATAGCAAGTCAGCTTCAACAGAAAATGGGAAAATGTCATCATCTCTTGTCGACACTCAAACTTCTAAAGGTGATTCAGTTGACTTGCATGTACATGTTGTTATTATGATCCATACCATAAGAAAGACAGATAATGTGAAATTCACAACGCTTATTTGCACTTATTTGTACTTGTGAATATACAGTAAAAACTTGCATATGAGAACCTGTATTTTTCCAAGTCCGTCTGCTAAAAGGGTTCTTATATATCTGATGTCTAGTGAGAAATAAGAAGGTTAAGTTTCTTTTAAAATAGGTTCTTATTTTTTCATGGATAAAACTGCTTGTTGCTGGTCAGACAAGAACCCCTGAAGGGATTACAAGCGGCCGATTTCCTCGGGGGGGGGGGGGGGGGGGTAGGGGTGGGGGGCTCTCCCTTGTGTACGCTATATAGGAATGTCCCGCTGGACAGGGTTTGGTTTTTGAGCATTTTTGTCTTTCACAGGGTAACCCATACGTTCAGAATAGGATAACGTTGATTGTTATGTAAGTCGTGAAAATTTAAAAATAACAAGCTTACACACAAGCCAAGTAAAACGTAATTTTATTTACCTGTTTACAAGCGAACGCTGTGTTTGAAAATTTTGCTTCGATCGCTTCGAGTAAACTCGCGGTCACTGGACTCTAAGGCCTATAAAGAGTCAACACACGAACCTGCGTGACGAAAAATGTGACTGCCTGATGTAATATTGCATCATGCTAAGGAAGACGGAGAAATTCTCTTGTGGTTAATTTTAGCTAATGTCAATTACATCATGTTCAACGAGGGGAAAAATGTGTTTTCACTCAACGTGAAAATAAATTGTGAATGACATATATGCTGTGGAATTGTGTTAAGAAAAACTATTATGTTTTTGGGACCGGGTTTTATAGTTCGTTTACTGGTTGAGGTGCATGTATTAAACAGAACAGAAATTCTCTAGTGGCTATTTATTTTCATGTCTCCTGACTGCTTGAGGTGCATGTATTAAACAGAACAGAAATTCTCTAGTGGCTATTTATTTGCATGTCTCCTGGCTTCGTTTACAATGTAATGGGAAAACCCCTCTTGACAATTGCGTCATGTTATCAAAAGGTCAGTCATGCGTTTTTCCTCGTAAATAAATTGACATACTGTAATTGTATGAAGAAAAACTGTTATTTTCCATTGTCTAATTCAATATTTCGAATGTTTCTTTAAAGAGTACTGACACGACACAAAAATCGAAATTTTCTCTAAAAGTAGAAAGAAATTCTACAGAAAGACTGTGGAAGAGAAATTCTCCAGTGGCTAATTTTAGACACTGTCGGATTGCGTCATGTCAACCGTGTGGATTTCGCTTGTTTCTTTGTAAAGAACATGAAAAGAGCACTTACACGATACGAAAATCGAAATTTTCTCTAAAAGTAGGAAGAAATTATCCAGAAAGCTTGTGGAAGAGAAATTCTCTAGTGGCTAATTTTAGACAATGCAATGCAATGTCAACTGGGAAAGTGCAGTGACTACGAAAAAACAAGTAGTCACGCCAGTCTCGCTTAAGTCCGTAGTTTGTGTGAAACCGGAAGCCGATTCCCCGCTGGGATCGAATAACGCGCAAAGGTCACACCGCCAAATTTAGCACATTTTCAAAAACACTGCTGTTCACTGCTGTGGGACATTTGTCTTTGCTTTTTTCAATGCGATTCCTGTAATAAACTCAATACATGTACGCACTTACACGACACTACAGAAAGCCTGTGGAAGAGAAATTCTCTACTGGCTAATTTTAGACCGAGATGCGATAACATCATGTCAACCGTGTAGAGGTCTGGGGTTAGTGACCATGGAAAAAACAAGAACTCCTAAAGGAGTTAACAAGCGGCCAATAGGGAAACAACAATCATCCACCTCTCCTCCCTCTCGGTCACTGGACTCTGAGGTGCACCCCAATTCTAAGAGTCAACATACGAACCTGCGTGACGAAAACCGTGACTGCGTGATGCAATATTTATATTTTAAAAGCTTGAGTCAAGCTCACTGTGTAGAAACTGTAATATCATATACAATGTCAATCGTGTTTACCATGTAATAATGACTAGGGTTATCAATAGGGTTGCGTCATTTAAACCGTGTTGTTGTTTTGGCTAAGTTTAAAGCTTTCTGAGTAGAAACTGTAATATCTGACCAAATGCCGTCAACTAAAGCAAATAAACATTTGAGACATTTGACCGATTGTGGTTGAGGTGCATGTAATATGTTTAAACAGAACACAAATTATTTGGTGGCTATTAAAAATTTTAGCCACTGACCCAAAGTTGCATAACAACGGAAAATCATTTTCCGCGGTATCAAAGCACACCTTGTGATGTGTCATGTTCCTTTGCTGTTACTTCATCACTTAGTAACGCTAAAAATGGTTAATGCGCATATATATCTTTCAACACCTACTACTACGAGCGCGGTCACAAAGTTACCATGGAAAAAAAAGTCAATTTCTAGAAGCGGCCGCCATGGGCGTCGGCCGCTTATAAACAGTCCATTTCTAGAAGCGGCCGCCATGGGCGTCGGCCGCTTAAAAAGTAATTCAATATGGGTGTGGCCCCTTGCTTCTGTTTTATTAACATGTATTATGCCTGTTATTAACATGTATTATGCATTTTATGTTTAGTTGGTTCCTCGCAAAGGATAAGCCATTACACCTGCATTGCAACCTTCTATAAAAGTATAGTTCTTTCCCTGTTTTAATACCCAACATTATTGTTCTCCTGATATCAAAACACGAAGTTGTTTTAATATCTAAATCCGATAGCGCAGGATCTGCAGGATACGGCATCTGGGGCGTTTAATTAATTCGTTTCCACCGGCTAAACTGTAGTTTTCTTTCTCGATCGCCTTTCTCAGAGGCGTCGTTCTTCAGAGACTTCGTTCTTCAAATAACCGTGTTCATTAGAGGCGGACAAAGTTCGAGCATTTTCGGAAAAGTGCCACTTTCTATGAAAAAATTGCAATGCGTAGAAGTGAAAATAAACAATATAATTTCGCTGGTTGTTTCCCTCGAAAAGCTGGCTAGAAATTAGTATTAATTTTCCGTTTCCACTGGTCAACTATAGTTTCTTTTTTAGATCGCCTTTCTCAGAGATTCTGTTTTTTAAATGACCGTTCTCGTTAGATGAGAACAAAGTTCGAGTTCTTCCGTAAACGTGTCAGCATCTGGGGCGTTCAATTAATCTGTTTCCACTGGTTAACTGTGGTTTTCTTTCTCTATCGCCATTCTCAGAGACTTGGTTCTTCAGAGACTTCGTTCTTCGAATAACCGTGTTCATTAGCAGTGGAGAAAGCTCGTGTATTTTCAAAAAAGTGCCACTTTCTGTGTAAAAATTGCAATGCTTAAAACAATGATATTTTCTACGCAAACGTTACAGTACGTAGAAAAAAATGAATATAAAGCCGTTTATAATTATTAAACTAATTATATCCACTAAATAAATAATACATGATGATTAAACAACTAAAATCGTATCAATGGTACATGGTGATTAAACAAATAAAATATGAGTAGTCTATTACAGATGTAGATAATAATTTAGTGAGCTCACTAAGACAGTTACAAATCAGCATAGATTGATAGCAAGGAAAAATAGAGTCTGCTCAGAAGGTCTGCCATTATCGTCAGGGGCACAGTAGCAGACCTGGTGGAGAGTTCAATTAGGCGCGCGCAAGTATGAGGTAAGCGAGCGCGGGAAATCGATACATGGACATTTGTATCCGTAATGCATGTATCGCACCGTTAACCGCTAAACAACGAACTCAGGGTGAATCTCTCTAGCCGCACGTTTCAAACTGTGGTACCGCAGCTGTTGCCCTACGTGCCTGAGCCGACTATAATCAATCTATACAGATTACTCGTGCTCTAAAATACCTGTTGGTAATAAATGTCCAGTGTTCAATGTCTTTTTTTATTTTTTTAAAGTTTGTTGCTTGCGCTCTATCTTGATGATACAATTTACACTAGTGAAACATGTGTAAAATACAGAACAACCGAGCCGCTGATAATATTACAATGCTTAATTTTTCAGATTGAGACTAATACAGCAAAAAATAGTTAACTTACCACCAGAAAAGTAAGAGCCAGGCGCGGAACAACCTTGCTTGGTCGTTTTTATTTGTAGGGCTCGCGGATTAGTTAATTAATCGACAGACTAATCCACGATTAGGAGATTTAACCCACGATTAGGCTTAATAATCGGGGTTTCGAACAATCGGGTCCTGGTTTACACGTACAACGCAAGCATAAGAACAAGAATGTTCATACGAGCGATAATCACCGAGTGACATAAGTAGGCGCAGTGGCAACTGTGCCTTTAAATTTTAATCAACATTGCATCATCCAATATGGCAGACGCTTTCATGTGCTTGTGTTTATCCCGGTTTACACGAGCGATGCAACGACGCAAGCGTTAACGCAAGCACAAGGAAACGGACAAATTTCCTTTTATTTTGCTTGCGCTTGTGTTTGCATCGCCCCAGTTTTACATTCGTTTTACGTTTCTTGTGCTTATGCTTGCGTCGTACGTGCAAACCAGCCGTCTTCTCGCCCCAACCCCCCGTGGCCCGGCAACGGGGGGGGGTTGGGGCGAGGAGACGGTTGACACTTCAGACTACACCCAATATATAATAACTTTTTTCAGCGTGACATTTTATATATGTTCTTATTTGAAAAAGTCTGTTAAAGTAACAAAAAAGGAGCTGTTGTTGGGTTCAAAGAATGAAATCACAGGACCTTTTAATTAATTATACGCAATTACGACAGGAAATCGCTGGCAACATTGTCATCCATTGTCATCAAAATGGCTTCCCCAGCTAAAAAATCACGCAAGCAAAACTTTTCAGCGTCGGAAATTTCAGTCTTAACCGAAAAATATCAAGAAAATATGGAGATTTTGCAAAACAAATTTACTACTAGTATTACAAACGCGAAGAAAAACCAGATTAATTTGGGAGGATATTGCTGCGGCCCGGCGTAAACGCCGTCGGAGTGACTTTGAGGACCACGCAAGAAGTCCAAGATAAGTGGAAAAATCTCCAAAGCAATGCGAAAAAGGAGTTCAGTGGTTTTAAAAATGAACAGAAGAAGACGGAGGACCTGACCCCCAAACCCCAAGCGCTAACCATCAGACCACCGCGTCTCCCAAGTGAAATAAACATGTTTTATTCCTTCCTTTATAGGAAAAGTTATGAAAGAAGGCACTCCGTCTGATGATGAACTGGAGAAGTTGTCCAACTCCATTAGTACATCTTGGATTTACCTGGGCGTCGCCTGAAAATTACTCGGGCAACACTTGATGGAATTGATACAAGCTTAAGATGGCTGAGATTAGCTGAAAAGGCATATCGAATGTTATTGTGCTGGAAACAGGAAAACGGTTCAATTGCCACTTACCGGGTTTTATGGGAAGCCTTGTGCCATGAATTTGTAAATCGTAAAGATTTAGCGGAGAGCATTTGCTTTCACCAGGAAAATGTATCGATATCATGATACTTAGGTTTTTGTAAAATCAAACTAGATGAGTGAAATTGTTGAAAGGAAAAGAAATTGAAGTCGCCAACCTCTATGCATTCAAGTCTCTTAATTCTAACTTTCAGAATATGGAAGTACATGACAGGTTAATTCTTCTTGCAAGGGTGCGAGGTTTACGATTTTGTCAGCCCAACAGCTGACTGGAATTAAGTTTCATGGATCATTTATTGATACATTTGAACAGTGTGCTAAGATTACGCATAAAAACCACAAGCACAGCTGCATTCACAACCCAAATGCATGTCTGAGAAGGGAGATTCCTTTAAAAGGTATCACTTACTCAGAGATGATCTGCAAACCCATCACTCTTGCCATGTCTGCGCCCACCGCAGATGGCTCAGCTGCTGCTGTTGTGTGCTCAAGAGAATTCATGGAATCCAATGGAATGCAGGTTTGTTCAGTAAGGTATTTTCATTGATCAGACTAAGGAAATACGTGTCTTACAGAAGCTTGCAAAGGTATTGGTGGTGAACTAGTTAAGAGGATTTGAGTTCTGCTGACAGTGTGTGATTTTCTCTCAGCGCTGGTATAATCTGGGTGTCAATATTATTTGTGTTTATTCATGAGCCTAGTGGCCCACAACTGCTGGAACTTTGTTTCTGTAGCATGAAGCGACTTGGAGTATTTTATTTTCTACTCCCCTGGGATGGGATGCTGGTCCATTTCCTGGTCCAGGCATTCGGATAATGGGGAGTGAAGCAAGGAGCGGCGAGGGAAACAAAGGCGAGGGGATTAGGGAGATTTCCCTTACCTTTTTTTCTCTCGCCACTCTTTGCACTCGCGCGCCTCTTCGCATTGCTCCACACTATCCGAATGCTTGAAACAGGCTTACCTAGTTACCTCCCAGCCCCAGCATTTTGTCAGGTTGCCCTAACAGTTCGTCGGGTACCCATTTATACTCCTGGGAGGATGAGAAACACTGCGAGAGTAAAGTGTCTTTCCCACTAAAGAACACAACACAATGACTCCGCCCAGCGCTTGAACCCAGACCTTCCAATCCGGAGTCCAACGCTCTGTGCCTCCCATAATGGATTAAACTGTAGCTTTCATTGTGTTTAGAACAAAGCTGTGGAGATCATTGCACAGCAGATAGTCACAGATCTCCCGTCCTCGTTTGATCACAGCTTTCTGGACCTGGCTGGTGTTGCCATGGCTCGTAAAGCTGCCGCAGACTGCTACAGATCAGCTGGTCTCACTCCTAGTGATGTTAACGTACTTGAAGTCCACGACTGTTTCTCTTGCAATGAGGTCAGTTAACTTCCTTCATCCTGCCGGTTCAGAATTTGACTGTAGATATCACGGGTTATAAAATTATGGTTTTTATAATGCCTGGTTTCGTCAGTTTCTAATTTCATGTAGTTAGTTTACAGGTTTTTTCAGAACTATAAAATCATTGAGAAGATAAGATAAGCAGCATAAAAATACTTCCCAGCAATTTTCACACTCTGATCTGGAAAATCACTAGTTTTTCTATACCTTATTACATGAAATTTTGGCGACACTTTAATTTAGCGAATTTAGCGATTTTTCAAAAAATCGCTAAATTAAAATGCACCAAAATTAAGTGTCGCTAAATTTAATCGTCGCGAAATTAACGTGACTCCACATGAGGACAGCATTAAGATATGGCATTGCAGTTTCGTTTGTTTCGTTCAAAATTAAGTTGTAGAACGTTGTATGATTTTGTTTTTATCGTATTACAGTTAAAGGTATTAAATGGAGCTGGTTGACGTTATGATCTTATCACACAAAAGCTCTGTTATCGTCGTAAAAGTAAATGCGTCAAAGTTTTGAATAAATTCGCCAAAGAGACAGTTCGTGAAATCGCGAAAATCGCTAAATTAAAGTGCCGCTAAATATGGATTTTTCAAAATCGCTAAATTAACGTGTCGCCAACTGATTTCATGTAATAAGGTACATTGATTAAAACCAGATCAGAGTGTGAAAATTGCTGGGAAGTATTTTTGTGTAGCCTCCTCGCAGACTTTCTTTGGCCTCGTCATGCAATCTCTCCATGCACCCCTTCAATTGCGTTTTCACTGCCGTCAGTCATAATTACAATGACATCCAATGGACCCTGGTAAAAAGAAACAAACAAAATGGATTGAAATCTGTACATTTGTAAGGCTAGAAGGTGGAAGTACCCGTGGAAGTGTAGTATGCTTATATATATTGTTGGACTCATTCCAGTTATTCATGTATGAAGCCATGGGACTGTGCCCACAGGGGAGGGGTGGAGAGCTAATTGATTCAGCTGAATGGATCTCCAACAAAAATGGTAAGATGTGTTTCAAGATTTTGTCTTCCGCGAAAGTTTTAACTTTCTTAAAAGAACAAGTCAGACTGTTTTTGTAAACAAGTATATGGATACATGTAAACTTAGTTGAATCTCATCAGATTTTGCTCCTAGAAAATGAATGCTGGGGACAACTTTGCTCCTCAATTCGAGTCCTGCTACCCAGTGTTTCGGTTGTTTTTGACCGGCCAAGATTTTGGTGGTCTGTTGGTGGACGAGTTAACGGGGTTCCTCTGTAACTTGCTAGAGCTGCCGTACCCTGGTCCAAGCGGTTTTCTTCCTTCCTTTCTTCTCTTTTCATTTCAACTGAGTCGCGGAGAGGCGAGAGAAGAAAGATTTGTAGCGTGCGCTTTTTTTTCTTGTCGTTCAAGTGACGTTTTTAAAAGATTTATCCGTTTCATGGCATGAAACTTAGTCCGCCTGGCAGTCCGCCTTAGCCTCGTCAGTCCTCCTTAGTCCGCCTTAGCCTCATCAGACTTCATTCTCGACCCCTGAGCTCTTCTCTTTTGCGCATGTCTTGCGCAGTCAAAACAACGCGAAGGCTCTGGGGTCGAGAATGCATCAGACTTCCACCGCGGTCAAATGCTCGAGCATGCGCAAAGGCGTACATTCTGGTCGCCCGCGCGCCAATTTTCCGCGCAAAATTTTAAAGGAAAACCATTGCAACAATCCGAAATCAAAACCTCGATAGTAATTTGCGAATGGAAACAAAAGTAGATAAAAGGAGAAGTTTAGACTTTTCAAACACGAAATTCAGTATATTTCCAGCATTCTGTTGATTTACCTTTTTTTTGGACGTTTACCAAAAAAGTCGTACGTGTTTAAAACACGGTGTAATGTTGAGATTTGTCGGCGTAGTTTATTTTTGTTCGCATGCTCAGACGTTTGACCGCCGTGGACATTAGACGATTTTCGGCTGCGCGCGTATTCTATCACTCGACTATCCCTGAGAAAAATGAGAGACTACTCGTAGTCTATAGCCTCATGCAAACGACTACACAACCAATCAGAGCGCGCGTTATATGATGAACATTTTATAATCAATACTGGTGTTCGGATGCGTTTTTGTTTAGACTTTTGTTCTTTGTTGTTATAGCTGAGAGGTGAAGCTGGCAAGCGGCAGGTATACGGCGCATCAATCGCATTGCAGCATAACTTTGGAATCGGTGGAGCAGATGTGGTGACGATGTACAGAAAATACAAGCCACAATTCAGACAACAGCTTCATGCCAAGTTATAACAAAGTGTCTCACTGTGGATTGACACAGGGACACCACGATGAACAGAGCTGGTCAAGGCATAATGTTTTGTCAAGAGAGGATGATCTAAGAGAAGGATTCCCCGTGCCCTTGACAATGTTTCTGAAATCAATTAATAGGTTCGCGCCAAACTGTTATTTCCATCTGATCGAGGTTCCGACATCACGTTGCTCTAACTGACCAATCAGGTAGCGCTCTTAAAATAGCTAAGCTATGGACTGAAAATTAAAAATAGATTTCCAAAAAATATCATTGGAAGAGACCCATGTATGGGGAAATGCTTCTCTTAGATCATCCTCTCTTGGTATTGTGGAATCTTACTGAATGAAAGCTGAACACAAATAAAAGAAGACGATTGCCTGAAATGATTTAATAACAAATGGTTATTTTTAGCACAAGAAAATGAAACAAAGTTTCAGCGCATCATCGCCAAACAGATATCATTGTGAGAACAAAGTTGGTGATTATTTTCGATCATGTTATTTGTGTTCTCTAGTTTTAGAAAGCCTTCTCTTTTTACTACCAAACTATTTCTATTTCCCTCAATATTCCTAGTAAAATGTAGATTTTAGGTACAAAAAATAAACTATTTTGTTCAGATACTAAAAAAGCAACTTGCTGTGTCGTGATTTTCTAAGGTAAATTAAATTCAACTCATCCTCGGAGCGAAACGAAGTAAATCGGGAAAAATTCGTGGCGCCGATTATTGCCCGATTTACTTCGGCTCGACCCGACTAACTCCGAGGATGAACTCTTTTATATATGATGTCAATACTAATTACATGTAATATAAATTCTGAGAAAAAAATAAAAGCTGTATTGCACTATTTCGACACTATTGGCGAACATAATGCCTTGCTGCTGTTGTTGTTCAAGAAAAAAAACATTTTTAGCCTTGCAAATAGTTATTTAAACCCTAAACAGAATATTATGTTGTGTTCGTTGTTCCCTTCCCGCTCACTCGATTTGGCGCGCAATTTCCGCATTACGTCACCGAATGACATAGAGCAGGAGCATATCACCCTGGAGCCTCCATCTCCCTTATTGGGCCTATGACACGGCGTAGTTACACCTTGAGCTATTTTTAGAATAACTTTTTCCGCGAAAATCACCCGATGGACGAAGGATGAAGTTGTCATTCATGTTTCAGATTAAAAATAAAACTAGGAATGGACGAGAGGAACGTAGAATAAAACTAGAACGGCGGAATATCGTTACTACGAATTATCACTATTGTCCGCTGACGTGCACGGGAATCTTTTCGCGGGAGAACGATTCTAAAAATAGCCGAAGGTGTAACTACCGGCGCTGTTGTCATTAATCAGTACAGATTGAGGCTTAGGCATGCTCCTACATAGAGCCGTTCCCAGGTCCCTACGTGTATTTGGCGCTCGCTCGAGAGAGGACTGAAGAGAATACATGCAATACAAGAAAATTTACAAGTATAAATTCTGGTTTGTTGATGAGTGGTTCCTGCTAATTCAAGCGCAAAAAGGAAATTAGTATTCAGTAATGAATGCAAATCATTTTTTGTGTCGTTTTTTTTCGCATACTTCAGGAGAGCCCTTATTTTGTAGTAATCAACAAAAAGACGGCAGGAAAGTGGCCTAACGGAGGCTTCAGAAAAGCGCGAATTTTTCTGTAGTTTTGAGAACTATTCCAGGTACAAACAATATTGTTTGTATTGGATGAAGCCGGAATCATTTGATTGGATCAAACAAACATTCGTCTACGAACTTACTTATGTAACGTACATATATTAACAATGATTTTATTTCAAGTTTTAATCAACTGAAATGTTCCTGTGTTGACGATGAGTTAGTTGACTCCCTACTAAGAGCCTGTCTAAGTTTTATGCAGGATGCCCGAGGGTGTCACGCATCGTTTTGTTCCAGTTCAGTGGAAATTGTACGTTGACGCATAATGATCATCTCGTTTCCATGTTAGTGTTGATTATACCTAATACGTTGACATCCAGTTTATCCAATTTATGGTATTGTTCGCAATCTGTTTTAGATTCTGGCGTTCGTACCAAACAGTATTATTTCATTCTTGTTGTATGTTATTGAGTTGTTTTATTGTTATCGTATCTAGTTACTTTGATTAAGTTTAGCGATATTATGGTGAAAAGGCGCGGATTAATCTGAATCAACAAACGTGTTTCGGCCTAGTGTGACTGCGCAGTATAAGTTTCAAGAGACACAGTCTTTTTTAGGTCATGATCATGAGATTTCATTTTTTTTTGTGACTTTTGTGACGCCGTAGTTTCAGAGTCAGGTTTACAACTTCCCTACAGAGAATTGTAGCTAAATCTAATGGCTTTTTTCTTTTGAACTAAGATACTAAGAGAAAGAGAATTCGTTAGTAGTATTGGCAAGATCATGCTTCAAAGTGGTGGAACATTTGGAGTATTCATATCCGTCGGCAGAGCAATGAGATGTTAACTGCTCAGTAAAGACCTTTTTAGAGCCTCAGCCATATTAACAAACTCTGCTAAACAACAGCTGTTGGGATATTGATCGCGTGAGAGCAACAGTCTGCATCGATTTGTATGACTTACAGAACATTGTAGCCTAGTATAATTTATAAAAAAGTTCAACTGAAAAAACTAAGGAAAAAAGGAAATAAAAAGGATGTTGTGAAAAGGTGACCAAATGTCTATTGTATCACCATTTTGTAATTTGTTCTTGTAAACATTGTTAGGAGTGTGGTGATTAAGGTGGCTTGTAATAGTTTTAGACCTTTCCGTCTTTGGCAATCTATCACAGGTACACCAATGATGTGTACCAATAACTTTTAAAACAAATTTACTAAGGAACAGATTGAGATACCTCTTACATCACAATTTATTGCCATGGCAATGTCAAGGGAGGTCTAACATACTCTATTTCCCAGAGTCCAAAGCTAGAGTCAATTACTGGCTCTAACTTTTAGTCTGTGGATGAAATCCTAACATGTGACCATTCAAATGAAAGCTATTAAGCAGTACTTTCATGTGGTACTGTTTATTATGCTGTATAAGGTGGTTCTCACTTTTAAGTCTGTGGGATGAAATCCTAGCATGTGTCCATTCATATGAAAGCTAGTGAGTAGTACTTGTTTGTTTCTCGATTATTTGGATTTTTTTTCAATTTTGAACTTGGCCACTCTTGGGAGTAGTTTTAAAGTTATTGGCCTCAAAACGTCAAAAATAGGGTACGTTTTGACCTCCCTTGACGTTGCCATGACAACGAATTTTGATGTCATTCACATCTGATCTGTTCATTGATAAATGCGTAAATGTTTTTTATAAGCATCATCTAGCTGTAATAGAATGCCAAAGACTGGAAGGTGTAAAAGTGTTGGTGATGAACAAAAAGTTTCCAGGATGGAATATAAAGTCACTTATTTGTGTGCTAGCAACAATAGTTAGCCTCCATACGCAGACTCTCTTCAGGCTTTTCACGCATTCCCCTCGTGGGGAGGAAAGATTGCGTGACGAACCCAAAGAGCATCTGTGTACGTGAAGGAGGCTACATACAAGGGAAACACGTTGAAGTATGCAAACTCGGGTAAAGAGAGTGTTTCACGGTTCCGTGCATGTGCACGCTATGAAGTATAAGTGTTTATGAATCAATTTGCCATGCCTTACGCACCTTGTCTATTCCCCCGGGGGGGGGGGGGGGGGGGGGGGATTGAAAGAACTTGAAAGAGTTTGAAACAGCTCGAATGACTGAAATGCGTCTCTGGAAATAACTGCTAAATTGTCCCAGTATTTTTGGGAAGACCTGTAGTTAAAAGGTGCACAATTCAAGGTAGATGCATAGACACAAAGTGACTAGGTTTGGATCGCGTTTTCAAAAAAGAAACGTGAGATGGAGTCTATAATTGGCCACAGAATAGACTATAATGGGGTAGGGGTACATACCCGGCAAAAGCTGACCCAAGCACCACCCACCGGGTAGATTCCTTGCGCCTAGTTTATTAAATAGTTAAATGTAAAAGCTTCAAACTGACACAAAAATAACAGATACACATCATGTCTTGTGTTAAGGTGCACTTTAATGGTCGTATTTTTATTTCCAGTACATATTGATATGAATTTCTCTATCTGAGCGAACCGGTAATCGAGTAATTACTTAATTCAACTTGCCTCAGCTTAGTTTTATTCGGAAATCAAACAAACAGCTTTTACAACCTGTCATTGTTATGTCCACTCTGGATCTGATACTCGAGCTAAGATCCTTGGGTATAAGCAAGAGGCTTCATTTCCGACCAATGAAGTTCTTGAAAAGTTAACAAACGACTACCGCCTGCATCAAATACCTTAACAGCTGCTTTTTTGTGCTTTTGTGCTGTATATACAAAGAGTAGTGTTAAAAAAAGTACCTTGTGGGCTGCACATGGAACAGACATGCTGTTTCCAATAACACATTTCTGAGTTTGCCTTTTGCCTCTGTTTCAAAACGAGTCCTGGTGCACAACCTTTCATATGGAAATGATTTGATTTGCACGACAATGAACGACTGGTAAAGCCGGTAAATATGAAAGGTTGTGCACCAGGACTCGTTTTGAGATAGATGCAAAAGGCAACTCGGAAATGGCCTATTCCTTATGTTTATATTAGTCGCAGCCCATATTTTTAAATACCTTGTCACTCTGCACTCTCGTGTGCTTTCTTTCCCCCCCCCCCCCCCCCCGTGCCAATTTAATATAACCGTGAGGTAATCTGGGTAATGTTAGGATTGATCAGTGCAATTGTCATTTTGCCCATCCCACCTGTGTGGGTGATATCTTTGCTAGTGCTTGAGGGAATAAGTGAGTTTTATTATCCAACTCCACTCAGTAGAGTACAAATAACATTTGTACTGTAGGAAACCGGTTAAACAGGTTATGCGTAGTCCTCTTAGTTCTCGTAACCGCGCGCAACGCAAAACACGGTTCAAAATCTCCATTTCAGGAAAGAAAAATGTTGGATAATAAATCTCTTATTAATCTGTTGGATAATAAATATCTTATTAATCTTATAATCTGTACATTTTTACTCGTCTTTTGTATTTTGACTCACCTACGGGCCCACCAATATTGCTGGTTTGCAACCATTCCCAAGAGATTTAAATGACAAAGACCCTGGCGGCCATGTTGGATGACAGGAACAATAAAGCTAATTAGAATTATTTTGTTTAATGGTCATCCAACATGGCGGCGATGACGTCAGTTGCAAACCAAGAATACAGCGTAAAATATACAGCGATACTGCACACTAAAATGCCTTAATAAGATATATTTATAAATATACATTCATACAATATGCACTCAGCCTAAAGGAGTGCAAATATGAGACCGTATTTCATTGGTCTTAGTCCCCCTGACCGCGTGCTACGGAAAACCCTGTAAAAAGCCAAATGTCTCTTTTCAAATTAATGAGACAGTTTACATGTTATTGTGAGGCAAATTCTATTTTTGGCCTATTTAACTCGAAGGCTGGTATCTGGCCCTGAATCTAAATAAAAACCCGTTAGTTTCATCTCGTGTACTCATAGTTTTGCATTTTTCGAACAAATGTGCGCCACGTTGGGCTACACGGAGGCGTTCCAAAAAAATCGACATTCTTTAAAGACGGGGGATGGATTGGGATGTGCCGGTGTGGGGCTGGTTTTCATATGTCGGGAAAATCACAGACCATCGCGGATTTTGTTATTTCCCGACCGTCCCAGACATTCCCGACTCATGGAGACAATGGGAGACATCTAGGGACAGTCGGGAAATAAGAAAATTCCCGATGGTCTGGGATTTTCCGACAAATGAAAAAAGCCTGGTTTAAAAGTTTTCAAATCCACTATGAAACATTAAAATGTTCACAGTGGATTTGAAATTTGAAAAGGAACACCAAGTCTCCACGTGCACTTGCCAAACTAAAATGCAAATTAGGTGTCGAAGGTGGGAAGAGGCAAGTCTCTTTTGTAGTGCGTTTCATAGTAAAGCATGTTTCATTCGTGATTAGACTAAACGTGTTTCGGCCTAGTGTGACTGCGCAGTATAAGTTTTCAAGAGACACAGTCTTTTTTAGGTCATGATCATGAGATTTCATTTTATTTGTGACTTTTGTGACGTCGTAGTTTCAGAGTCAGGTTTACAACTTCCCTACAGAGAATTGTAGCTAACTCTAATGGCTTTTTTCTTTTGAACTAAGATACTAAGAGAAAGAGAATTAGTTAGTAGTATTGGCAAGATCATGCTTCAAGGTGGTGGAACATTTGGAGTATTCATATCCGTCGGCAGAGCAATCAGATGTTAACTGCTCAGTAAAGACCTTTTTAGAGCCTCAGCCATATTAACAAACTCTGCTAACAACAGCTGTTGGGATATTGATCGCGTGAGAGCAACAGTCTGCATCGATTTGTATGACTTACAGAACATTGTAGCCTAGTATAATTTATAAAAAAAGTTCAACTGAAAAAACTAAGGAAAAAAGGAAATAAAAAGGATGTTGTGAAAAGGTGACGCAAATGTCTATTGTATCACCATTTTGTAATTTGTTCTTGTAAACATTGTTAGGAGTGTGGTGATTAAGGTGGCTTGTAATAGTTTAGACCTTTCCGTCTTTGGCAATCTATCACAGGTACACCGATGATGTGTACCAATAACTTTTAAAACAAATTTACTAAGGAACAGATTGAGATACCTCCTTACATCACAATTTATTGCCATGGCAATGTCAAGGAGGTCTAACATACTCTATTTTCCCAGAGTCAAAGCTAGAGTCAATTACTGGCTCTAACTTTTAGTCTGTGGATGAAATCCTAGCATGTGACCATTCAAATGAAAGCTATTAAGCAGTACTTTCATGTGGTACTGTTTATTATGCTGTATAAGGTGGTTCTCACTTTTAAGTCCTGTGGATTGAAATCCTAGCATGTGTCCATTCATATGAAAGCTAGTGAGTAGTACTTGTTTGTTTTTCTCGATTATTTGGATTTTTTTTTTCAATTTTGAACTTGGCCACTCTTGGGAGTAGTTTTAAAGTTATTGGCCTCAAAACGTCAAAAATAGGGTACGTTTGACCTCCCTTGACGTTGCCATGACAACGAATTTTGATGTCATTCACATCTGATCTGTTCATTGATAAATGCGTAAATGTTTTTTATAAGCATCATCTAGCTGTAATAGAATGCCAAAGACTGGAAGGTGTAAAAGTGTTGGTGATGAACAAAAAAGTTTCCAGGATGGAATATAAAGTCACTTATTTTGTGTGCTTAGCAACAATAGTTAGGCCTCCATACGCAGACTCTCTTCAGGCTTTCACGCATTCCCCTCGTGGGGAGGAAAGATTGCGGTGACGAACCCAAAGAGCATCTGTGTACGTGTAGGAGGCTACATACAAGGGGAAAACGTTGAAGTATGCAAACTCGGGTAAAGAGAGTGTTTTCACGGTTTCCGTGCATGTGCACGCTATGAAGTATAAGTTTTCAGTGTTTATGAATCAATTTGCCATGCCTTACGCACCTTGTCTATCCCCCCGGGGGGGGGGGGGGGGATTGAAAGAACTTGAAAGAGTTTGAAACAGCTCGAATGACTGAAATGCGTCTCTGGAAATAACTGCTAAATTGTCCCAGTATTTTTGGGAAGACCTGCAGTTAAAAGGGTACACAATTCAAGGTAGATGCATAGACACAAAGTGACTAGGTTTGGATCGCGTTTTCAAAAAAGAGACGTGAGATGGAGTCTATAATTGGCCACAGAATAGACTATAATGGGGTAGGGGTACATACCCGGCAAAAGCTGACCCAAGCACCACCCACCGGGTAGATTCCTTGCGCCTAGTTTATTAAATAGTTTAAATGTAAAAGCTTCAAACTGACACAAAATAACAGATACACATCATGTCTTGTGTTAAGGTGCACTTTAATGGTCGTATTTTATTTCCAGTACATATTGATATGAATTTCTCTATCTGAGGCGAACCGGTAATCGAGTAATTACTTAATTCAACTTGCCTCAGCTTAGTTTTATTCGGAAATCAAACAAACAGCTTTTACAACCTGTCATTGTTATGTCACTCTGGATCTGATACTCGAGCTAAGATCCTTGGGTATAAGCAAGAGGCTTCATTTCCGACCAATGAAGTTCTTGAAAAGTTAACAAACGACCACCGCCTGCATCAAATACCTTAACAGCTGCTTTTTTGTGGCTTTTGTGCTGTATATACAAAGAGTAGTGTTAAAAAAGTACCTTGTGGGCTGCACATGGAACAGACATGCTGTTTCCAATAACACATTTCTGAGTTGCCTTTTGCCTCTGTTTCAAAACGAGTCCTGGTGCACAACCTTTCATATGGAAATGATTTGATTTGCACGACAATGAACGACTGGTAAAGCCGGTAAATATGAAAGGTTGTGCACCAGGACTCGTTTTGAAACAGATGCAAAAGGCAACTCGGAAATGGCCTATTCCTTATGTTATATTAGTCCAGCCCATATTTTTTAAATACCTTGTCACTCTGCACTCTCGCGTGCTTTCTCTCCCCAAGATTTTAATAATGTCGTGCAATAAATAATTTATTCAGCTAGCGGAAAGTTGTAAAGCATGGCTGGGAATTTTTACTCGTCAGTTTTTTTTCACGCCTAAAGGCTAAAACAACTGACTCGTAAAGATACCCAGCCGTATTATATAACTTTCCTCTGAATAACCTCTTTACAGTATATCTTTGTTGTGTCATAGATATACTCTCCAAAGGGAGGTATAGGTTTATATTAGTTATAATACATAATACGTAAATAAAAGAACAATTATCAAAGAGGGTTTAAACCCTCGATCGTACAAGGAGGGAGGAAGGGGGAGGGGGGAGGGGGGAGGGGTGGGTGGGTGTCACCCCCTCCCGATCAGGTTTTTTAAAAAGTTTGAAAAGAGGATTTACGCTGGGGTAGTACTTACAGTAGCTGTTCAATTATCCTTCCAGGACATTTTGATGTGACAATTTTCAGATCAAATTCTTCGTTCTAATGATAATTTATGCAGTTTTTCTTAAGGGGGAAGAACCTAAACTACAAGAAACCACAAGGCTGTTGCTAAGGAAAGTATCCAAACCTGCATAACTTTGGTTCCTGGACTCCAGTGGGCATCAAAGTTTGTAGTGTTTGTTCAAGCTTCAGTAGAGGTCAGAGAGGTATCCAGAGTCAACGGTGGTCGTCGCCAGGTTAGACTCTGGGGGAATGGAATAAATATCGAATTTTCTGATTGGCTGTTCGTGTAACAAGAATGGCAGCGGAAGTGACCGTTATCCCAGATTTCTGGGATGAAAAATTCCATTCCCCAGAGTATCCACCTGGTGACGACCAACCGCTGACGGAGGAGACCGTGGACTCTGGGTACGAGATTGCCACGTGGCCTTAACAACAGAAAATATAAAAAAAGCGCAATAGATAATGCATAGTAAAAATAAAAACCACCCTAACCTTATGCTCTTGCGGAGGTTGGGTTTAAGTTTAATAATTTTTCTTTTGGCGTATTGTTTTTCTTTCCTCGTAGAATGAACCTGGGTGAAGAGGTTTTTTAAACTTTGATTTTAACTTTCATCTCAGTGCGTTTTAGTGAATAAAGGAGTCCTCTGAATGAAAGCCAGTTGACTCCAACGCCGAAAGAAGCATGTGTTCCGTTAAGGTATAAACTATTAAGATTGCACTCGTGGCAGTGTTTTGTACCACCAGGCTCCTTTGAACATTGTGGCGCAGTTACGAGCCTCTTGGTCATTGTCGATATCTTTCGTAGTAAACTTCATACCACTGCAAGAAAAGTTACAGAAAGGTAACTGAAGTTATTCCTGATTGATAACTTAAACACCGTGTTATGCAACAGAGCACCAGTTAATATATGAAGATCACGTGTACAAGAGGTAATGTGGGCCGAGTTTCGGTTGACATTATAATCGGCCAACATGGATAAATACCTACAGACGGACAGACAGACAGGCAGACAGACAAATGTCATCTCTTTCACCCTACATAATGTTAGCCATTTAGCCTGATAGTCAATCGGCGTTGTGAGATCGATAGCGATTGCGGCGAAAACTTACAAGTTACAATGAAACAGGGTTCGGGAAGGGAGGGGTGGGGGTGGGGGGAGTGGGGGAGGATTATTATTAGTTTTATCCCAGAAAGGGGGGGGGGGGGTTTAAATAGAGGAAATACGGTAAGTTTGGACTCGTCTCCAACGCGGCCATTCATTTGGTATTTATTACATAAACTGCTTGAATGTTTCTCTTACTTATGCTGTTCGATCATGGAGTCACCAGCAGTGCCACTGTATCCTCCAATCAACAGCCGGTACTTATCTCCCTTGTCTGCCATCTTAAAAGTCGTGTACTTAGCGTATCTGATGTTCCCATCAAAGTCCTCCAAGTCAACTCTCAGCATGACGTCATCAGCAGCTGTCAAACGGTGAAGATTGTCGTTTCCAAGCCAGAACTCGCCGTTCAGATCTCCAAATCCGTTTTTGTAGGATTCCCAACCAAGAAAGAAGTCAACAGAGCCGTCCAAACGTCTCTGAAAAACGGTCCAACCTCCACCGTCCGTGGTCATGTCACACAACACTTCTATTGGTTTGCCGCCATCTGGATTGATGGTGTACACGCCATTGGACGTGAACCCATCTTGAAGGAGTTGGGCGCAGCTTTTCGGTTCTGTTGGATGATAAAAACGGCGTTCATGCTATATACTAAACTGAATAAAGGTGGTTTTCCTAAGTACTATAAGAAAATGGTGCACTTAAATTGAGGTCTAGAAGGGCAGCTGAATGCACTCGCCTGCGGCTCGTGCATACACTAGCTGCTTTTCTAGACCTCAAGCATGCATCATTTATATATATATATATATATATATATATATATATATATATATATATATATATATATATATATATATATATATATATATAACTGCAGACAGTGACACTGTATAGATGATATAGATGATATTGATGATATAGAAGTCTGACGGTGCCACTCGAGCCAACAGAGATGCTACTTCGCCAGGAGGATCCTGTAAGGATTTGCAGTCCAAACCTCGGCATGTGAATGAAGTAAAAAGGTTAAAAAAGGCTAAGGACGGACAACTTCTGACGATAAAAAGTAAAAATTTAATAAAACGTTTCGGTCTTAGACCTTCATCAGTTCGTACAAACAGCGTGTGTATATATATATATATATATATAACTGGAATTGAAATCTTGCTTAGCGAAAGTGCTCAATGCTTTAGGGCAGAGCTTAATATTATGAGTCAAAGAGGATCCGTAAGATTTCTGTTACTCCGAGTTTCACGCCTTGGGGCGATCGTCAGACAGTATTTTTATTACGGTGAAAAATATACGTACCTTATATACAATAATTTATGGTAATATTACAGCGTGTGAAGTTTATAATTAGTATACTATTGTATTCATGTGGGGTCTACTGACTAGCACTGTTTAAGCAAACATCCGGACCCCAAGCAGAACGAACAAGAAAAGAGATCACAAAAACCTTCAAGAACCACGGTCTAAGCATCACCATCAGCTACCATCCAAAGCAATCTCAAAATCGTGAACTTCCTGGATGTAACCCTAAACCTCACAGACGGAACCCACTACCCCTACCGCAAGCCTAACAATGAAACACAGTACATCGACATAATGTCTAACCACCCCCCCCCCCCCCCCCCCCCCCCCCCACAATCCTCAAACAACTACCAGCAGCCATCGGCCTACGAATATCCGAAATCTCAAGTAACGAGGAGATGTTCAACAAATCAAAACCTCACTACGAAGACGCCCTAAAGAAAAGCGGCCACAATGAAAAGCTCCAGTACTCCACCCACAGTACTCCCGCTCCACGTAGAAGACAGAGGCAAATAATCTGGTTCAACCCTCCTTTCAGCAAGAATGTAGCAACCAACGTAGGAAAAACATTTCTACACCTCACCGCTAAGCACTTCCCCGCGAGCCACAGATACCACAAAATCTTCAACAAAAACACCATCAAAGTAAGCTACAGCTGCATGGACAATATGAGCACCATTGTAAAACAACACAACCACAAAGTATTGAACCCCAAAACCACCACCACAGAAAACGGGTGCAACTGCCGAAGCAAGAAAAACTGCCCCTTAGACAACAATTGCCTCTCCACCAGCTTAGTCTATAAAGCCAGCGTCACCACAAAAGACGACACCGCAGGGAAAATCTACATCGGACTGACAGAAGGAACATTCAAGCAACGATACAACCAGCACACGCTCTCGCTCCGGAACAAAAAGTACGCAAACAGCACAGAACTGTCGAAACACATTTGGACCCTAAAGGACAACAAGATAGAATACACGATCAACTGGTCAATTCTCACCACTGCAGCCGCCTACAACAACAAAGCAAAGCGATGCAATCTCTGCTCAGCAGAAAAATTTTACATAATCAAAGCCGATAACTCAACACTATTAAACAAAAGATCCGAACTCATTTCAAAATGCCGCCACGAAAACAAATACTATCTATCAAACTTCAAAGTAGACCCCACATGAATACAATAGTATACTAATTATAAACTTCACACGCTGTAATATTACCATAAATTATTGTATATAAGGTACGTATATTTTTCACCGTAATAAAATACTGTCTGACGATCGCCCCAAGGCGTGAAACTCGGAGTAACAGAAATCTTACGGATCCTCTTTGACTCATAATATATATATATATATATATATATATATATATATATATATATATATATATATATATATATATATATATATATACTTTTTTTGGGGGGGGGGGGGGGTGGAATAAATATAAACTTACTGCAAGGTTTTCCTGTATAGCCATCGTTACACTTGCATTGTACGGTGTCGTCTTATAGTTGGGAATGCAGACTTCTTTGTTGCCACAAAGCGAACTATCCTTCTCACAGGCACTCTGTGTGAAAACATTTCAATATTACAATAGCACGTTAGTTTTGTTAAAACCTATATACTGAGTAAGCAATAACAAATTTTTGTCATTTTTATGCGTTCGTCCTCTTATTGACGATGAGGCTAGGTGCGTCACAGCATTGGCAAACAGGGATATATTTTTGACTAGAAACATATTTTCAAAACATATTGTAACATGACCATCATATTTTCCCCAAGTTGTCCAATTCGGTGCCATTCATAAGAAGAACAATTAACTAATTATAAATTGTAAATATTGCTGTGGGCCAAAATGAAAGGTAGAGATGGAAAATGATTAAGTATTAATAAGAGTCTTGATACAGAGTGGAGCAAACCTTGCCAAAGTATTGGTGATGCAATTCATCATCAGAAGGTCAGCGGTTTTCAATTGAGTGCCGAAAGTCATTCGGAATTGCTTTGGGTTTGCTTTACGCTGCGCTATGATTGGTTTAAAAATCTCACGCCGCCTTCTCAACCAATCAGATGGAAAACCAAAACTAGCCTGTGTCACATCGGTCATCTCTGACTCATCCAGGAAAAATCGGCTATTTTTTGAGGGGAGGAGGCGGATGTACACTGAGGCTAAACCAAAACCAATCGCGACTTGGTCGCACGCGTTTTCCCGCGCTTGGCGCAGGTTACGTGTATTTGCTTCGAGTTCTCATTGGTTCGTTTTGTTGTTTACCTTTGCTGTGATTGGCCATTGTAATTGCTTTTTTGGTGTTGAGTTTACGACACTCAATTGAAAACCGCTCTAAAAGAAACTAATTTGAAATTATAAATAAAATATTTGTATTGTGCCACAGTCCAGCCAGTTTCACGCTTGCATTATCTTTTCTTTGGTTGTTTCCTCCAAGATGAAAATTGTTTATTTGCCCTGATGAACTGAGTTTTGCATCGAAAAACAAGAAGAAGAAATAATTGAGTTTGTAGACCAAATAATTTATTACAGGGGAATTAATTCTGACACTTTTTCATGTAGAATATTATCATAAATATTGGCGGGCATAAGCGACTTTATTATTCTACTATTACGTCATTTTACCATATAAGGTCAAGAGAACACGTAAAAGTGACAAGGGACACGCAGGTCAGGTGTGTATTTGAAAATACAGTCGAACCCCTATTAAACGACCACCCTCGGGGAAATGGCACCCCCCTCCCCCCCCCCACGGGCTGTGGAGGTGCACCAATTGTGGACCGACGGTTCAAAAGAAAGCGAAAATAGTTGTGAAATAGTAGTGCTTGTGCTCTAATTCGATAACTGGACAGGTGTAGTTTGAAAATGAAGTCTGAATCAAAACAATAGCAGCTTTGAACGTGTTTACATATCGTCTTCATCGACAAAGACAACATCAAGCGAGTCATTTTCTTCATCCAAATATTCACTCCTTTGGCTTAAAAATGCCTTTAATCGAAGGTCCGCAATATGTATTTTTAGTATTCTTTCATCGGAATTCTCAGTTACAGAAATATTCATGTTTTTACGTTCACTTTTGGCTGCCTGGTTTCATATCATACTGCCTTCAAAACGCACGAAATGCAGTCTCAGACAACCTAATCTTTCAAAATTTCCCCCCCTAGTAGCTCGCGCCTTCGCCGCTCGTACCTTTGGCGCTCGTACCTTTGGCACTCTAACGCACCCTCCCATTCAAAATCCTGTCTACGGGCCTGATATAGGTGGTCGTTTAATTGGGTTTCATATATATTATTGTATATCACTGACAATAGTTTTGGGGGTGGCCGCTTAATGGATGGCCGTTTACAAAAATTTCAACATCGCCGTTGCTGTAGGATATACTTTTGGTGTAATGTTCTAGTAACACGGGAATGAATTTTGTTGAAATATAAGCGAAACAATTATTTTTGGATGGTCTTTTTTTTAAACAATTCACTAAGATCTAGCAGTTTGAAATTCATGCTCGGTTGATGACGTTCATTCATTGTACAAATTACCCGGGGGAGTTTTCCCATGTGAAAGGTAGCGTGGATGCTCGTTGTCTTTTTCAGGGCTATAATGTTAGCATAAAGGTTTTTGTGATCAGTTAGGGTGTTCAGGATAAAACGCCAAAAGTTTTAGCCATCAAGGTATCGTTTAGGGTTGCACGCGAAGAAATAAAAAAGTTCCCCATACTGTGTTGGTGGTCTACACCGATCAGGCATGAAATCTGGTATCTTTTAGGTGTCAAATAAAGCCCAGATTGGTCTCCTTTTGGAGTTTAATTCAAATTTTCCGACGAGCATCGCCGCCCCTTTCACATAAGAGCAGTGCAAAAATGGGAAGGCCCATGCCTTAATTTTCTTGAGAGTTCCTCTCCCGGGACAAATTACCTGCATTCCTCTGTAAATGAAACTGGCATCTTGTGTGAAGTTTACATCGCCAACAAATCGATCAGACTTGCAGAGTTGACAAGTAAATCTTCCATCCTTGTTTTTTATGGTTTTAAAGTTGTAAGACTGACATTTCTCGTCCTTGACGCACTCAAACTGACAAGAACTTTCTGACTCGCCATATGTTTGATTAAACACGCTGCCATTAAGCATTCGTCCTGCTATCTCTTTAGCGAAGTAAACTGCTTTCAAACCGGGCTTTGAAATGCGGCTTATGCCATACACAGCCGTGCAGACAAGAGTTAGCATCCAGAGATGCATGTTCAGTCTTCACAGAATGTTGAACTAAAATGTGTTAAGTTTAATAAAGGTGTAAACGTCAGTTGAGTGGGATAGCAGGTGTAACAGAAGTGATTGGGTAATTGGTGGTTTGCAAGTGACGTCAGCTGGGGGTCAATAGCAAAAGATTTCTAATTGGCTTCTATTGTTTGTACCCCCAACATGGACGTCGCGTCTTTGTCATTTGAATCTCTCGGGATTGGTTGCAAACCAGCAATACGTAACATGCACATAATTGTATCGTTGTGTAATGCTGCATGGCGCCGTTGTGTATGTTATGTTAATCGTGTCAGGTGCTAGATGTACTATTTCAAAAACTCGTGCTTCGTGTTTCATCACGATTTCCAAACACGAGAAAACAGATGAAAGCACGAGGCCGCCGTAGGCTGAGTGCTTTCATTGTTTTCGAGTGTTTGGAAATCGTGATGAAACACGAAGCACGAGTTTTTGAAATAGCTTCTCAAACAAAAGCTTTAAAAAGAAAGCGCTAATTAGTAGTAGTTGACCCGCATTGTTTCCAGTTCTTAATAATTTAGTATTTATTACGGTTACCAAACGTAAGCTCTGAATAGTAGTAATGAAATATTGTTTTGCACTTCTAATTAACAGTTTCTAAATCCGTTGGGGAAACATGATCATGAAGTCAAATGTAAATTAGTGAAAATTTGTTATTTTGCATTTCGAGCATGTAGCTCAATGGTAGAGCGTCCGACTGCTGTGCGGAAGGTCACGGGTTCGACTCCAGCTGGTAAAACATTGAATTCTTTCTTTCTTTGAAAAATGATTCCATGATAAAAATTTAGTTTAAGTCTAAGTCATATAAATGCCACAAGAATCTTGATATCCAATAAAATTGGATATGAACATCACTAGTGATGTTCATATCAAGATCACTAGTATGGTGGCCGAGCGTTCTCACAGAAAAATAGGCCAGATTCTTATATAATTCCGAAATAAAATTTTATTTTTATTCTTTAAATAAAGTTTTATATTTAAAAGTTATTTTTCTAGTGTGAAAAATAAAAGGAATCTAATTTTTTTGCAATCGAAAACGAAACAAAAGAGATAGTAAAAAAAAAATAATAATAATAATAATAAAAACAGCGATTGCAATAGCAAATACATTTGAATTTTGAAAAACCTATGAGAACGATCGTTCTCGTTCAAATATTGAAATCAAAATGAAATGTTTCATGACGGCCGAGCGTTCTCGTAGCCCGCTATATCCGCGATCAGCGGTCTTCTAACCAAGATGGCGGACGGGTCGATCCGGAACAGTGACTGGGAGGATGAACAACTGAACTGAAGTCAGATCTGCAACGTTATATGTTATGCAAAATCTGATGCGAAGGGAGATTTTGGACTCTGTTCGTCGGGATTTTCCTGAATATGCCTGGAGTTTAGGAACTCTGAGCAGAAGACTGGCGTTAATCGAAGAAGTGGAAACCGCTGTACGCGAAGAAATTGAAGGGGCGGTGTCAACCCGTACCCAAATCCCCAGTGATATGGGTATCCCCTTAAGCTTCCAATATGGCTGCCGTGTTTTCGGTATCTCCCGGTACCCTCCCCCCATACACAAATCACTAGTGGTTTGGGTACCCCTCGACGGATGCGAGTGGAATTTCGAGGGAAACATGGAAATTATATGTGTTTTAAAGATGGATTCGCAGAATATATTTTCGAATTATATGTAAAAAGTCACGAGTATCCGCTAGAGGTTTTCGAAACAAGAAACGTTTTGGGCTAGCTTTGACCCCAATTTAGTCTTAAACAGGGGCTGATAGGATTTGTTTATTTTAAAATAGCCTGTGTACATCCGATCTTTGAGGGGGGAGATCATCGCCCAGAATGCCGCGACATATCCGGGACTTTTATGCGTGGTCCGCGCGAAAATTCAAAGTCAATCAGGATGCGAGACGGTCAGACAATAGAGAAAATGACCTGAAAGCGGCCAACAGCGCGTGCGTTTTTCGAGTTCAAGAGTGGTCTACTAAAGTTTCGAAATAGTTTGCATATGGCTTTTGCAGATGAGACATCGATTGAAATAATGAGTCCTTTCCTGAGCTTTTACCAAAGGTAGAACCGGTCGCAAATTTTGCTTGAATTTGGTCTATTTCAAGGTTTTTTCAGTATGGGAAACTATTTCGAAGCTGAATTTTTCTCCGCCAAAGTGCTTGCTCTAAAAGTTTGCATATGGCTTTGAATGTTTGTTATTTAAAGAAGCTTTCTGCCAAATTTCAAAGGAAAATGATGGTTCAAAGTGGTCACAAAATCCAACTTTCGAACGTTTTTACTGACGTTCTAGCTTTCCCTCCGCTCAAAACTCGCATAACAATAGAACGGACCTGTTTTGAATCTCCCGCGAGAATACTAAATGTATTCCAAGCTCTGCCTCCGCAAACAAACGTCGAGCTACAGTCGCGCTAACGTTCCTATAAAGTTCGACTTGAGCGCGACTTCGGATTTAAACATTGCGCTAATGTCGAACTTAAATAATCACTTGAGTTCGACACGACGATAGCGCAACTAACGTTTGAACCGGGCCTAAAATAGCGAAAGTTTAAAGTACCAGTGGGCGACCCGCGCATCGCGCTCGCTCGCTCGCCCACGCACTCGCTCGCTCTCTGAGCAACGGTTTTAAAACCACCTGTTCAAATTATATCAGACATCGTGGCGCCGCAGGCGGTGTGCGTCACGAGATTTGGCCAATCAGCGAGCTGTATTCGAACAATAGTCTTCGCGGCAAAGAAGAAGGCATTTCGGAGCGAAGTGCTCGCAGAATTTGTCCATTTTCCGGATTGCTTGGTCGTTTTGGGAAACACGTTTACAGGAAATTGAACACAGTTATATTTCCTTTGCTCTGGTCATTTTTATTGATTACTTGCGAACATTTTGTATGCGCTGGCACCTCTCAAATGTAGCGCGGTCGATCTGGCCGACATGATGTCTTCATTCAAAATTTCACACTTTTTCATTCATTTCAAATTCGTTATTCTGATCAATTTCAAGTATTCCATTCTTACATGACGTTAGTTCAATCCTTCTTCTTTTGAAATTTCGGGGTCTACCCGGGTCTACCCCAAATAGTTTTCTTGCTACAAGCCGTGGAACACTGAATGGTTGGTCGAAAAAGCGGTCAACTGAGGTTAGTTATTACTTTGCGGTCTACGAGCCGTGAGTCTGTTTTGCTAGCAGTGAGCCCCTTTTTGCGAGCTATTTTACTGGACACAAAGCCACTTATTTTTTCTGTTATATCTTACAATCCACAATCCACAATGTAAAACTAGTTTCTGACTCGCTGGTTATTTTTTACAAAAGCTTATTTGCGGTGACCTCGATTGCGTGACATTAACTGACCCTTGTAGTCTTGTACGTAAAACGCTCTCCTGTAGCGCGCACCAGCGTCGTTTTAAAATTTATTTCCTACAATTCACAGGACCGTAGATCGCCCAGCTTTCATTGAAGCGTTTTACAGCAAAATCTTCCATGCGATAGAATTCATGTTCACCACGCACCAGACTCATATCAATTTGATTTTCTACCCGTAGTTTTATACGATACGCGTATGATCGCTTCGCCAAACACTTGTAAAATGCCCGGGTAAAATGGCTTTGAAAGCAAACACTGACAACTGTTACGTGCCCTTCAACAGTTCAAAAGTGAGCAAAGGTAAATCAGTATGGATTCTTATTGTATAGCTCGGGTAGAACAACTGAATGACTAGCAATCCGCACACATTATTCACTTGCCCGAGGTGTTGACTCTCTCGTGTCAACTGCCATAATGAGTCGTTTCACAAATTCACCCATGATGCTTTGCCCACCCGTGACGCACACCGCCTGGTGGCGCCGATTTGGAAAAGCTGACGTTCGAACGGTAGCCATTCGACTCAAATAAAAATGTTGTTGAACACTTGTTGACAAAACGCTTTGAAAAGAGCGCGGCCCGCCTTTCATTAGAGCGCTATTGTCAACTTTATCGCAACTTGGGATTTACTTTACGCATCCAATCGTAGATGTCGCGAAAGACAATAGCATTCTGGGCGATGTGACGGATGTGGCACAGGCTATTTATTTAATGGTACGGTCTTTAAATTGGGTAAGTTAGGTATATTCAATTGCAATTCAAGACACGTGTTGAACCGGGGTCGACCCTTCTTTTATACCCTACTGAATTCAACGAAGCGAGTCGTCAAAGCGTTGAAGCGCGCCAGAGAAGAAAGCTCTCTTTTCTCTCCCGCCGCACCGCGAATCTCTTTGGCCTCTTCGAGGCTCGAATGTAGAAGAAAGAAAACCTCTGGGACCAAGGATGTTCGAAGTAACACTGTCATTGTCACGCCATTTCATCTCGTGTTTTATAGACACGGCTTAGACATCAGGGCTGGAAGAATAAAAACGTTTGCAAAGTTCCAAACCGACTTGAAACAAGGTTGAAGCGTGAATTTTTAAGCGTTACTGAATGTTACGATAACCTTAACAGTAGTTCACAAATCTCAATGTGTTCCTCTTTGTAACAAGTCTCAGTTCAAATAAGTCCCATCAGTCACAACTGATAAGGAGAGTTCTGTGTTGTAGCACACAGGAAACAATATACACTCAAAGAAAAGGAAGATTCATCATTTTGCAGTACTTATTACAGATATATGCTATGGTGGAGACATTACCACAACAGAAATATATTTCTGAACTGTCAGCACACATGAGTTCTTCTGTGGCTATTTCTGGGTCATACAAATTGTAGTTACTGCCCTAGCTTCTTGTTTAATACTTGAATCATAACTGTAGTGCACCAGACACTCTGCTTTTTCAATGTGAACTTCTTCTTCATCAGTGCAGTCCCAGTCTGTCGTGCAGACTTTGCCAGCCTGATTGTTGATATACTTTGGAACTCTCCTTCTACGAACTCTTCAATAGTTGCTGGGTTGCCATTATATAAAACTGTGTAGTAGACCTTGTTGTGCTTGAAACATTCTCCAAAGTCAGAGGGAACTTTAAAAATACGTTTATTTTTACGTTTACAGCGGGAAACTGTGAGACAAGCGAGCGAGTCTCAAAGTTAATGACATAATGACTACAACGACC